>JBBMOJ010000513.1:0-27140 GCA_038090695.1 Sclerotinia spermophila | reverse complement strand
GAAGTCTAGTCTAAACCACCTCGAGAGATCTCTAGGCACTTCCACGTGACCCTAGGGGCAGCTCCCGTAACAAAGGTGTATCTCAATCCAATTGATCTAGATCACGATTATAATCGCAATTATATAGTAACAACGGTATATTACAGGGTATAGATATAGTAGAGTATATATTCGTAATGAATTAGTTTGAGCTATTCGTAGTATTATACGTGCCGGGTAGGTCAAATTGTGTAATATGTTGATTATATTTGATAATCTTGTTATAATAATATAAATAGAATTGATTGAATATGATTCTATCTACTACACCCTACAAAAATAACTATATTAATTATCTCAAAACAATTTTCGTTTTAAACCTTAATATTAATTAATAATAATAAAAATAGTTTTGAAAATAATACTATATACAAATATCTCCTAAAATAAATCAGAGTTTTAATCATTTAAGCTTTTTGAATCCAGAATTTTCCAATCAATAACTATCAATAATTCAATTTTCATAACCCAACAATTTAAAAATATAGATACCAATACTAATGAAACTTATAATATATTATATTAAATTATATCAAAATAGATACTACAATAAAGTATTCTTATCTCAATATCACTTCCAAACCATATATCGATTTGAAAGGTTTTTAAGATATTCCAGCTTCCCTCACCTTACTATTACTAAAATGAAAATATTATTCCAATCTATTATAAATCCTACATTCCCCTTTCTTAACTTTCTTTCAATTATAATAATTCCTATTATTTTCAAAATAATTTAAAAATTCAAATTTGTATATAGCTTTCTAACCTTTCAATATTCTTCCCTATATAGATCACTAATATAAAAGAATAAAAGGTAATATAGATTATATAAAGAATCCTTTATATAATACTATAAACTAAGTCTAAATACAATACATAAAAAACAAATGGGACTATAAAACATATAACAATAGCGAAATAAGAGAAAAAGGAAAGAGATAATATCTATATTTATATAACAAATGTAGGGAGTCAAATAAGAGGTAGGAACTTCGATATCATTTCTAGATTATCTAAAGATGGACTATAAATACTAGTTACCCAAGGTCACCTGATGGTTGGGTCATGTGATGGGTCACGTGATCTGCTCACAATACAAAAGCAAAACAATTTATATAATTGGAAATTCCTATCACCTACATTTCAATAACATATTCAGAAAAATACTATAAATAAATTCCCCAATTTGAAAGACTTCGAAAACTTATAGCTTGTAAATACTATTTGTACTACTATTATATAAAATAAACAAAATAATAAAAAAAGATTTACAATAATGAAAAAGAAAAAACAACAAAATCAGAGTTCTATAAGATTATTAAAAAATGAGTTTTATAATAAAAAGAATCAATTTATATTAAATTTAATATATTTTAGAAGCACCTAGATAAAATAGAAGCTTAATCCTTGGTTTTAAAGTACAACAAGATCGAAGGGGATAAAAAAGACAATCAATATCTCCTATAATAGATTTGTTGAAAGTAGTCAATATCCATAGCCTGGTGCTAAGGCCCAATCGGGACTAGCGTCATTTCGTCTTGAATAGCCTCATATTCTACAAATATATACAACCTTATTCTAGATCTTTAGTCAAACTATATAATAATAAATCATACCCAAAACCACCTTATTTTATTACTCATTATATTATATTTCAATAGGTTATAAGCCCGGAAGCGTAAACTGAAGAGTAGATTCCTGAATTTGTTAATTTTATTATAATTCCATTATTTTTGATTTATTTCATATTGAATTCACAATAATTCAAATCTTTTATTCTTTTACTTTATATATCTAAATAAAACTCCTAAAAAGAAAAACATTAAGCTTGAAAAAAAGAAAAACAAAAGAAATCTTTATATTGAATATCAAAGAAGAAACAATATTATAGTATCTGTTAATATAGTAAATAATTCTATAAAAAGATCAAATCAAAATAATAACAATGAAAACAACAATTATCAAAACTTCGATAATCAAATTCAACAATAATTGATATCGATTAAAGATATATCATTTTAAAGAATAATAGTAATAATAGTATTATCATTTGGTTTCGGATCGAATTCGATTATAGTATTAAACAATCTTATTTTATTATTATATATATACCTGAAAGGTATAGAGAATTATAAACTTTAGTTCAAAAATGTTATGGATATAATTGAAATGAATAATATAGTTGATTGCCTACAAATAGAAAAGCCGGTAGATCCCTATAAAAATACGAATTCAGTATCATTATTAATTGGTAAGAAACCAGAACTATTAATAGAAGTAATTACAAAATGGGAAAATTATAATAACAAAAATACTAAAATGAGATATTGTATTCACAACTCTGTTTACAAGAATATAATATTAATTATCAAAAACTATACTGAAGCCAAAAATATATTTCAAAAGCTTAAAGTATAATATAAAGGTTTTGATTACTACTTATATACAAACAAATAGAAACATTTTCTAAAGTTTGATTTCAACGAATTCGATTTAATTAAGAAATTCATTACTGAATATTAAGTATCTATAATTTATTTATTTATTTATTTATATTATTTAATATCTACTCTAAACCTCCCTAGGGGTATCCGGATATACTAAGAAGTGGTGATCCTTACGTAGTACAAGCGCTATAACTACTTAAAGCAATTTATTATTTAGGCCAAAAGCTATTCGCTTTCTCTATAGGTATAAACCTTCCCCTATAGATAGAAAAGGTTATCTAAACTTTTATATCTTAGGCTAGGCCCTTTTTCCAATTTAATAAAGGAAATTTCTAATGATTATTTATTTCTATAAAAGATAGCTAATTAATCCAGGTGTATAACTAATCACTACTCATTAAGGTTAAACTTTGAGGGCAGGGAGTATATATAGATTATTAGAATTAAGAGTATACGGAAAGGAAAGGAATTGAGATAGGAGAAAAAAACTAAGCTTTAGGTTGAAGGGATATACTTAAATACAATATAATAATATTCTTTTTATTCAAAGCTGGAATAAATCTAGATATAAAACTCTAAGGATATAATTAATTTGGTAAGATTACTTAGCTTATATAAAAGCTTTTTAATATATACTATTATATATTTCTTTAAATTTATATATAGAGAAACTAATAGTTAGTTAGCTCTCTTTTGATTATTAACTAGGTATTAAAAAAAGTAAAAAGGGGCTTTTGGTATACTATATAAGTATTCCATTTTATTAGATTAATAATTGAATCAGATATAATATATTGTGAAATTATTATAGTTAGTTTTTATTATAAGGAGTCTATATAATATTCCCCTAAGGATTCCTAATTCTCTAAGCTCTTTTATATAATAACTCGATTACTATATTCTATATATTTATTTATTATTTATTTATATTGCTTAACGTCTGTGATGGACCTCCCTAGGGGTATTCAGATATACTACGAAAATGGACTAATTTACAAAGTGATAACTCCAACCAAGTATAGCAATTTATCTTTAAGGCTAGAAGCTGTTCGCTTTTTTATAAGTATGGTCCGGCTCTATTTCGAAAAGGATTGTTTGTATATCGATATCTTCGAGCAGGCCTAATCCTTTAGTATATATAGGAAACAGAAAGCAAACTCCTTTTAGAAAAGGGGAAAACAATAGAATATAGATAGATAGTTAGAGATCAGCTATATTGTTAACGCTTGAGGGTTGGCGAATGTATAGGAGACCCTGAAGGGTTAGGAGGGTATACGAATTGAAAAGTAAAGATTATGGTGGATAGGGAGTGGTCTCCCAGTGACTCGGAGAGTGTATTAACACTTGTTCATTCAAAGCTAGGGTAGATCCGGGAGTAGAATCCCGATCCATTGAAAAGTTGGGCGAGTAGGCCCGGGCTCTTAGTAAGCCCCCATATTCTATATATAGAGGAGGCTATAATGAATATATTCAATTATTATTCTATTTCTATATTATAGTATTTTCTATAGTGAATAAAACAAACTCTACTGATTATAAATAGATATATAATCTTATAATCTATTATACTAAAAACACTTATATTAACTAATTAATCTATTTCCTTATTATCCAAAATTTTTATATAAATAAAAGATTATTTGATTCTAATGTTATATTAGCTTATTGCCTTATATTATTTATAGAAAGCCTATTACAAAATGATTAGTGTACTTCCTTATATTTCTTATATAATTAAGGTATTATTAATATATATTTAAATCCTATTGTTTATTAGCTTATCAAATGTTTTAAGGAGATATTCTAATTCTTACCATATTCTAATTACTTTTGTATCAAAGATATAAGAATTACTATGGATTCTATTATAATTGAATATAATCCATTTATTATCTTGAAAGATTATATACCCATATCCAATATATCAATTATTATTTATAATTTACTTTAAATTATTAAAAAAAGATTATATAATCATTAAAAAAAAGCTATTAACTATTTCTTAAAAGCTTTAGCTATAGTTTTCTTATCCATCCTTTTAGTTGGGTTAATCCGATATTCTATCAAGAAATAAGAATACAAGAGTCTTGACTGCTGGGTGGCTAGGAAAATCGATCCTAATTATTGAACCTTTATAAATAGTCCGTATAGAGTACCTGCTTCTATTCCCTTTATATAGATTAAGGGTTTTAAGTTATTTATAAGGAAGTAATATGGGATACGATAACTCTCACCTATATGTGGTATATTCTACGAACCTTTGATCCTATTATTAGAGAGCTAAGTAGAGTTGGTTGGAGCTGGGTAGTGGTTGTATACTAATCGGAGGCTGTATTAGGAGCGAAGGTATGTATATGAAAATACTTGGAATAAAGAACTATTAGTAAAATAGAGATAAAAACTATTCAATAATGGAAGGGAGATGGGAATGGGATTGATATGGAATTATGCTTTTATAAATCTGTATGGGGAGTAAAGTTAGAGTATATTACAATAGAGTATATATAAAGCGGAATTAATTTTTGAAATAATAAATGATAAAGTTTTTAGAGTATAATAGAGTTTGATTAGAGCCTATATAAGGAGTAGGACTGATATTCTCAATCTAATAAACAAAAATCAATAGAATACTTCTGGGGTACTAATATATAGAGTTTTCATAATCCAATAATGTATATGATTTACAGGTATATTGGATTGGAAATTTATAAATAGTGAAGAGAGTAATAGAAAGTATATAAAGATTAAGATAGTATTTACTAGGGCTGATGGGAGTATATATAAAATAAGAGAAGAAATACTTTTAATATTTTATTTATAAGTATATAAAAGTAATACAGTAGTAGATAAGCTCCAATAAAGAAAGAATATTTTTAATAAGTTATATTTAATTTATTACTCAATAGGTATTATAATAATAAAGGATTTCTAATCTCAATCTTATAATATATATATATAATACATTTTTAATTCTTTATTTTCGATTATAAACTATATATTGGAGAAATAGAATCTATAAATAATACTTTGGTTAGTAGATTGGAAATATTATAGAAAGGCTATTTAATTAAGGGTTTAATATAATAAGTCTGTGAGATATAGTTGGTTTTATTATATAAAAGAGATCTAATAAAGTAATACAAAATAGTTATTAACTGTGGGGTATAGTATATAATAGTAGTAATAGCGATACTATTTATATAACTTGAGAGGATAGATATATATATTGGTTTATAATAGGATATTATAGGGTAAAGGGTATAAAGGAGATATTGGATAGGCTTAAGGGATAAACAGAAGTAGAGGTGTAAAGTAATGGTTCTAATCCTAATCAGAACTTCCGAAAGTAAATATATTAGAGATAGTTTAATATAGTTAAAGGATTCTATAGGAGTCTAGTACTAGTAGCTTTATTATAATATATTAGGAAAGTATCTATAGATATAGCGAACCTATTTTATATTATAATATATTCTAGAAAGTAATTGTAATATAATCTATTTCTGCCCTATAGTGGACCGATAATTGTAAGGAGGTATACCGAACACATATAATAACTAGGAGAACCAGGACTATAAACGAAAAATAGAGCGCTCTTTATAATCTACAAAGAGTAATAAGATTATTCAAATAAACTTACTAGATTAAATATTTGAATAGTATATAAAACGACTAGGAACTCTATAAGATTATAAACTAATATAAAATAACTCCAGAGGCTGCTTTTAAAAGCCCCCCTTTAGTAATTGATGGACAGGAGATTATTGATATTAGAGAGAAAACTGAAACACTCTTTATAATAATCCTCAATTGCTTTAAAACAATAAATGATTTATTGAATAATCTATTTCGGGAATAAAATAAACACTCATACTTTTTATAAAAGAGAATAATTATTATAAAGGAAATGAAGAAGTATATAATAAAAACTAAAAGTATTTCATTAGGTATTAATAAAGCAATTGTTTGTTTCCTCAAAGTATATTGGTTTAGTATTGAAAAACTGATATATGAAATCTTTGCTTTATATTTAGTACTCAGTTATTATCCAAATGAATAGAAATTTGTTGAAATAGTTATACTATTGAAAGTTGGAAAGAAGAATAGAATATTGTTAAGATTGTAGAGACCGATTGTATTGATATTATGTATTGGTAAAAGGCTCGAGAGATATATTATTAGTTAGATTGTATGGATTGTTATAAGATATAAAGTAATTAGCCTATAATATTATAGTATATTATTGAAAAGAGTTGGAATCGATCTTATTACTATCTTTACTTATAATATAGAATTAGCTCTAACCTTTAATAATATAGTTATATTAATAACAATAGATATATAAAGTATATACAATATACTACTTAAATAGTAATTGCTATAATATATAAAGAAGCAAGGTTGGCTTATATTATTCCTATAATTTATCGAATCTTTTCTATTAGAAAGGTATATATTGTTGCGCCGGTAGTTAGGAGCACCGCGTCACATGACTTTCAGCACATAATAGAGCGTTAGGGAGCGTCAGCGCTCCTGAAGCACAATACAATCCATTACAATCCATTATATTGAAAGATTCCAGGGATTAGTATAATAAAGATGAAGATCTATATAAGGGAATAGGTTTCATTATAATATAAAGCTTTATACTTAATAACAATTATTAGTTTTATTACTATAGTTATAAGAATTATAACTAGTTACAATTATATTGAATTCCTACTTGAAGTCTAATCTAAACCACCTCGAGAGATCTCTAGCCACTTCTATATGACCCTAGAGGCAGCTCCCGTAATATATATGAGTGTGGTTTAAGGGAATTACGATTCGGGATTTTCTAGTTGTATATAGTACCCCTCAAGGGTCGCTGTTCTCCCTGATTCTATATATCTTATATCTTGTTGAGCTATTTAATCAGAATAAAATGTAATACTTTGAATATACTAATAATATAACAATATATTATTTATCAAATGACCTATCTATAAATATTTATATATTTCAAAAAACTGTATAGTATATTCTATAATAAGGGGACCGGAATAAGATCTTCTTTATACCAAAAAAGTTCGAGCTATTTTATATCTCGAGAAAATATAATATAGTAAATCCGGTTATAAGAATCAATTCGGACTTAGTTATTATATTAATTCCTTTAGGGATTACTAGTGGAATATAGCTTATTCTATATTAACTTGGGATCTTTTTTGATTGTTAATTAGTATTCCTATAATATATCAAGATCTAAGTAATAAAAGCTATATAAATAGCTGCTTATATTCAATTGATAATATATATAATCTATAAATTATTTATTATCTATTTATAAAAAGTGATTATTATATATATCCTTCTTATTACCCTTTTCAGCTCTAAAATATAATTTGATAGACTATTTAAGTATCTTTCTAATACAAATCAAATATCTATTGGTATTCGATTCAAAAAGTATATTGATTTTATTAATAAAACTATTAATATTATAATCCGAGGAGTATTATCAGTCTATAAAACTATTCTAATAAGTATATTTATTATAGAAATAGGATTACTATTTAGGATTGTTATATTCGAATAAGCAAAATTAAGATTCGCTTTTAAACTCCAAATAATAGATATTCAGTATTTACTAATAGATTAGCTGAAATTAAATTTTAGAAAAAAAGGCTAAGATACTAATATGCTAAAAGGACCTATAACCAAATTATAAAGAATAGGACAAATACTCCTGGCAATTAAATATCCGAAGCTTTTATAACTGTACTTCTCCTCCGAGTGTTAAAGCGATCTAATAAGTGGGCTAATTAAAAACAATACTATGAAAGCCTTCAAAGGCTAATAGGATTAGCTTTCGCCAAAAGACTATACAATCTTTTCAAATAGATTAGAGTAGTACATTGAATATAGTCATTGTATAGAATATAGATATACGATTTATTACAATAAGCAGCAGGTTGATAGTGGTTTTGGATAGATATATAGCTAATTATATATCTTTAATACAAAAGCAATCGGCATTTAGCGAAGATTAAAACAACTTCTATATATTATTGAGCGATTTGTTAAAGATTGAATATAATTATACATCGATAATACCTTAGTAATCTAGGGACTATAAAGAAGTATTGCTAAATCTTTTCAATAGGCCTACTACAAATACCATTAAGTAATACAATACTACGATATCAAAATCAGATGGTCCCTAGGACATACTAAAATAGAAAGCAATAAAGCTACCGATCATCTAGCCGATTAGAGTATAATAGGGCCAATAAACGCCTGTTTATCAATTCTATTTACAATAAACAATATACATTCAATCCTTAAAAACAAATATCGACTTTCAGAAAGTATATAATAGATTACAAAAAAAGATCTAATCTCTAAGATATATTATATATAGAAATCAATATACAATAATTTAGAACCACTTAATCTCAAACTCCCTTATAGGATTTTGTATCGGCTTTTAATAATACAAACCGGTTATAGCGACTTTTTAGTTTATTATATGAGATTCAATTATAAAAACAACTATAATATCTACTCTTATAATAATAATAAGTTCCTTTAGTATTTCTTTTAATGCTTGATTAATAATAAGATACAAGTTGATTGGTTATTTATATTCAATCGGATTCGTATTGAATAGAATATAGTTGTATATATAAAGTGCGTTTTGTGATTTCAAAATAGCTTTATCAAACTTCTCTTTAGATTTAGATTCTATTCTCAAATCTACCCAAATTTTGTATAAAATATACGATTTTTATATTCCGCTTACCTATTACAAAGAAAAGTATTTCGTTACAACAACTAAAACTTTATATTGATTAATTATATATATTATAAGTGTTTTTCCAATCAGCTATAATTATTTCTTATATCTATTGATATCTGGGTAATATATAATAGTTAGATCTATAAGCTAAGATAATAATTGTGAGAACGAAACAATTATTGGGCCGCTGTATACAGAACCAAGTAAAAGAATATTAGGAACAACAAGCACCCGATTAACTATTATTATACTACTATAAGTGGCTAAAGCGCCAGCGCTTCGCAGGCCCGCTTATAAGTATATCTAGAATACCCCTAGGGAGGTCAGATATTAGACGTTAATCACTATAAATAAATAAATAAATAAATAAGGAAGTAATATAGATCGATTATTTGTAGTTGGAAAGCAAAGTATAGTTTCGCCTATTCTAGAGTAACAGATTTTAATAGAAAACCGGACTCAGCTATTAATATTATAATTGGAATAGTTTGGTAGATTGGAAGAGCTCTTTTCACTATTGTATTGATTACTCTAGCGATCTATTGGATATAGCTCTTAATCCTAGTATTTGTTGATAGTCCGTTCTAATTAGAGTTTAGAGTTCCTCTGTATTACACTTCCATTCCAAATAAAACTATAGGAAATACACAAATGATCATTGTTTTCTAGAGGTACAAGGCTGTAGGGCTATACTCAATACAGGCTATCGATTGTATATACAAGGCCACTTTTATTACCTTTACTACACACGCCTTAATATATTATAGAAAGGAGAATCGCTGATTGAAGAGAATACCTAGCTATCTAAATATAAGCTATATTCTAGTATTTATAGGAGCCAGTATTAGGGAAATCACTAAATCCCAGTTAATCACTAGTAGCGGATTAGTTATATTATATCTTCTAATCAAATATAGGAGTTTGAATTTTTTTGGTATAAAGAAAACCTTATTGTTTATATTCTATCGAATGATCTATTAGATTTGTTATTAAAGAGATCTCTTGAGAAATAGTATATAGTTATATTATTAATATACCCAAATTAATACTTGATATTTTGGTTTAGAAGTTTAATTAGATATAGAGTATAAAGGATAGGGAATAGTAAAAAGCTCTATAATATGCTATAGGCGATTGAGTATTCTTTAATTGTAATCCCTTTAAACCTTATTCTCACTTTCCTATTTGTTAGAAATAAGTTAATTAGTTATAGAAGTAATATTGACTATCCTTGTTTGATTATTCAATTGATAAATCATTGCTTCAGAAATGCATTATAGACTCCCTGTATACCTATTGTAATTAGAAAGACAATATTATATATAAAGACTACTATTAGATCTATAGTGGATCTCTTTAGTAAAGCCCTATAGTATTATGGACTGATTATTCTATACCTTATAGCTATCCAGGATATCTGGCTAGCTATATATCGCTCAAGTCCCTTTCCGATACATGAGATAAGGGCTATTGGACGCCAGGAGCGGGGCGACGTAAGTATCTATAATAAAGCTTATAGAGCTTAATATCGAATCTATAGATATCAATTATTATATTCAATTTATATATAAAGCTAATAAATATTTACTAGTTTGAATAGATCCTTAGCCTATCCTTTCTTATTAACAACTTTACAAACGAAATATATAAGAATAATAGTCTCAATAAATATAATTCAGCCCTATTCGAAAACAAAATAAGAGGTATAGAATAAGGCAAAGGAAAAGGAAAGAAGATTGACAAACCTATAAACAATAGTAACAATAAGGTCACTTATAGATATTATATACAATTCAGAGTAATAAAGAATTATCAAGATTCTTGTTTTTTCAATTTAAAGAATAATAATAAAAAGGTTATTTGGGAGAAGAAAAATGGGATAGAAAAGAATAAAGTATTCTGAATATTTAGAATTAATTAAAAGCAATAAAAGCAAAGATGATTTAAAAGGAGAAAATTTCAGAATAAGAGTAAAAGGATTTATAATAGTAGTATTCCTAATTCATATAACTCCTAAGCTTTTTGTATCTACAATATCCCCTGTGCCTAAATCAATAGCTATAAATAAAGAGATTACGAAATTCGAAAATATATAAACACTATTCAGATATAGTTTTTGGCTTTATAATACTAATATTTCAATATATTGTATATAGAATAAAGAAGATTTCAAAATCTATAAAACCCTATTACTAAAAGAAGCAAACGATCTTATTCTAATATTAGTAAACAGCTTTATAATATCTATCGGTATTAGTTTGGCTATTATTGAATATATATTATCAAACAATTCAATCAACCCTATTACTTTATTTAAAACATTTCACTTTCCTGATTTACTTACAAAATTGTTTTCAGGTTTTAAACTTTGGAAAAGTGATAGCTATATTCAGTCAAATGAGGATAAAAATGGCTTAGGTTATATATATAATAAGAACAAGAGTATTCTATTCCAAGTCGATTAAAATCTCTATATTCAGGTTTTCAATATACTTAAAATCTGGAGTGTGTTATTAGTAATACCTTATATAATAAATTCAACAAATATGCTAATAAAAGTCTGGTATTATTGATTTGGATATCTTTTATTAAAGAATATCAAAAAGATATAGAAAGTTGTAAAAGGATTGTTTGAAAAAGATTTACAAAGTTATTCTAAGAAGGAAGCAAAAGTATATAAGCTATACAAATTTGGTAAGTTTTATTAATTAAAAAGAAAAATAATTGATAATTATATAATACACTTTTTCGAATGAATAAATATTAATATAGTCAAAATTCATTTTTTAGGATTCAATAATTACAAATATGCAATATTGTTTATAAATAAAGAAATTCGAGAATATATAATTTTTATATATAAGGAAAAAGGAAGTGTTAAGAAAGTAATAAAGCTTATAGATAAATATATAAAAACTCAATATAATATTACAATATTGATATGGAGACTTGATGGTGGAAATGAATATAGTTGTTCTGAATTCAATTAGATGATTGAAGATTCGGGTTCCTATTTGGAGCTTATAATACTATATACTCCCAATCAGGATAATATCTCAGAATACTTGATTGGTATTATTCTAGAAAAAGCTTATCCAATATTTTTGGAGATAAGCGCTCTATTATTCCTTTGGCCTAAAATCCTATATAGTATAATCCATATTATAAACTACACTACAACTCGTGTACTCCCGAAAGGTATTATACTATATAAGGTTTATATAAATCATATTCGTTTTAGTATAGATAATTACTTTGATATATTTCATTTACAAATATTTGGTAGTATTGCATACATTTATATACCCAAAGAATATAGAATTGCAAATGAGAAGTTTGTTTTATATATTGAAAAGGATATATTTATTGATTTCGAAAACAATTATATCTATAAAGTGTTTATTCCAAATCAAGTAAACAATAGGATTATATACTTATCCAATATCAAATTTGATAAATTAAAACTTTTTACTAATTCAGATAATAATAACGATTATAATAATAAGTATTAAAGCTAAAAAGGAAATAATATAAGTGATTTAATACCCATAAACAATTTCATTTATACCCAACCGGATAAGTTAATTACCAATATTAATGGATAATCTAATGCTACCGACGAATTTGTTGAAGTAATAAATAAAGATGAGTTTAATCAAACTGATATCAACGAAACTATTGTATTTGAATTAAAGAAAGATTGTAGTAAATCGAAAGGTTCAAAAAATAAAAAGAAAGCTATATTAAAAAAAGAAAAAGAAAATTTACCACCTATATTCCAACAACAATATACAATTGTTTTTAGTATTTATACTATAACTATTAATAACTCTAAAAATAATTCCAAATCATTTAACAAAGCTATAAAATCACTAAATAAGAATAAATAAATTGTATCTATTAAAAAGGAATATCAATCAATTCTAAAAAATAATATTTTCAAATTAATTAAGAAATCCGATATCAAAGATCAAAAGATTCTATATAGTAAAACTATCTATAAATATAAGTACAATAAAGAAAGCAATATAGTAAGATATAAGATTCACTAGATTGTTTGAGGATTCGAATAAAGATACAGATAAGATTTCGATCAGATTTTTATTAGAGTATATAAGAATATATTATAGAAAATAGCTATAGTAATTATATTAAAATACAACTTATAAGTATTCCAAATAAATACAGTTATAATATTTTTGAATACTATAATACTCGATAATCTACCTATATATATCGAACTCCTATCTTATTGGGAGTAGAATAGTATATTATATAGATAATCTGAAGAGAACCCCGATAGAATTGTTTAGATCAGCTAATTGGTTAAAGCCCTTTATAGTTTAAAATAAGTACTACGCTAATAATAAGAAACTCTTCGATATACACTTTTTGAACTAGATTTCATTCTAATAAAAACTAATAACTACATTTATCTCAATAAAACTATTAAAATCATTATCACTATATATATTAACAACTTTCTAATTGTAAATAAAAATAAGGAATATATAATACTTAAAAAGGATCTTTCAAATAAGTTCAAAATAGAAGATTTAGAACTAGTCTTCTACTTTTTAAGAATATAAATTAATCAAAATCTAATTGCCTAGATTATTACTTTTTGCTATGATTCTTAAAAAGTTTGGCTTCAAATATTGTAAATCGGAATCTATTCTAATAACTATAAAAACAATTAAAAATATAATTCCTTATAAAGAAATTACAAAACTACAATTCACAGCTTTATATCAATCTAAAGTTGAATTACTCAATTTCCTTTATACTCGTCTAGATATTATATATAATATAAATATCCTTTATTATTTTCTAATAAATCCTTTTAAAACTTATATGAAATATTGTAATCGAGTTTTCAAATACTTTACTAGTATTATCAATTATACTATTATTTATAATAGAAATAATAATAGCTATATTATTGAAGGATATATAGATTCTGATTATACTAATAATCTTTTTATTAGAAAAAATATATCCGGATATATTTTCTTTATATATAGAGAAGTTATCTCTATACAATTTAAGAAATAGTTGACTATTGTTTTGAGCTTAATCAAATCGGAATATTATGGTTTGTATAAAGCTTTAATGAAGGTATGATAAATTAAACAATTCCTTACCGAATTAGCTACTTTAGGATACAAATATCTAAAAGCTGAAAAAATCAAAATCATTAACAATAATCAGGGTAATTTAGCTTTAACCAAAAATCCTGAAATTCATCAATAAACCAAATATATAACTATAAAATATTACTATATTTGAAAACAAATTGTTTAGAATTATATAGATCTTTGGTTTATTCTAATCAATTAATAAACTATAAATGGATTAATTAAATCCCTTTCATTTATTAAATACATTAGATTTATCAAAATATTATATTTGGGTAAGTTATAAAATAGGTTCACCCATCTTTTGATTACTCAGAAAATATATATCGATAATAATGAAATATATTAGAAAGGAATAAAGGATACTTAGCAAAGAGTATTGGAAAACAAAAATTGGGATTGGAAAACATTAAAGAAAGGATAAATATAGTATTATAATACTAATATAGAATAATTTAACAGCCACCTATATCACTGATTAAAGGGTATATTGAAAATAGTCAATATCCATAGCCTGGTGCTAAAGCTCAATTGGGACTAGTATCGTTTCGTCTTGAATAGCCTTATATTTTATGAATGTATATAACCTTATTTTAGATCTATCACGGAAATCCCCGTATCACGTGTATCACAGTTGATCTGGGTTCGTTCGTTTGTTTGTTCGTTGTTTATTTTTGCTGGAGTTTGGTGGGGGGGGTTATAGTATGATATAGTATAATATGAAAAGAGAGTAGAGGGAAGGTTAAAGGCATGGAGGAGGGAGGAAATATAGAAATGGAAGAATGGAGGAAGAGATGATGAAGGGAGGGATAAATAAATAATACAACTCTCCTATAATATCCTATACTATTCTAATCTATTTAATTTATCTAACTTATCTAACCCATCTAACCCATTCAATCTATCTAATTTATTATTCAATCTATTTTAACCCATCTAATCTATTTGATCCATTTAATCTATCTAATCTATCTAATCTATCCAATCCATTTAATCTATGTAGCTTATCTAACCCATCTAGAACTAACCCATCCAACCTCTACAAAAACAACAAAACAACAAATATTAACACCAACACCAACACCAGCCCAACAAAACACAATACAATACATACTCCCATCTCCACTCCCTTCCTTCCTTCCATACTTCTTACCACAAATCTCATCATCAATCCATCCATCCCATTTCGATTTTCTTCCCTCTTTCACCTCTACTACTTCCCTCTCCCTCTCCCTACCTCTATCCATCCCAGCTACATTCCATTCCATTACCATAAACGAAACCTAGGCTCTCCCCAATTCCGCAATCGCTATAATCATCATCCTCCTCCTCCCCTCTCTCCTTTCCCCTATCCTCTCTTCTTTCTCCCCTCTCGCTAAATCCCGAATCCCCAATCCCCAATCCCCCTGCATCTGAACTCGAAATGTGATCTCACATGATACGTATTATCAAAATCAGCCATCGTTCTTTCTAATTCTCGAACCTTTTATTCTCATCTCCACACTTCCTTCCCTTCCCCTATCCCCCACCAACCACATATCGTATCAAATAGACAACTAGTATTTATATCAGACTTTCAAGATCCACAATATATCGTCACCATTTCATAACTTCACAACTCTCCCGTAATAGAGACAAAAACTTGAGAAAGATATAACGTATATTCATTATTTCTTCCACTTCCTTAATTCACAAAATCACACACCCTAAAAGAACATCTCAGGCCCCTATATAGGCACATCCTCCACGAAATCTATCATCCTCCAAAATCTCCAAAATCTCCCACCAAAATTGCTCTCCCAAAATCTCTCCATCAAAAATCCCCAATATCATTCTTGAAAAAAGAATATTATCAATATCACCAATCCATAATCCCCTAGAAAGGGTCCACCAAGGGAATCATCCACATTACATATCTCATGACCTAAAGTATTCGGTGGAATCCAGCCACATCATGTACAGAAGTAAATGTACATGAAAATGCGTATGCATGTAATGGTAAAAATAAAGTATGTACAAGGATCGAAATTGTGTAAAGGGAAAATTCAGGAAAGATGAATATTTAGATCAGGACCAATCCAACACCGAGAACAGCTACCAAAGCAATCATGCTACCTCCAATCTTTCCAGCTGAACTTTTCTTGGTACTTGTAGAACTAGCAGCCGATGCAGGTCCAGTTCCAGTAGCATTTGATGAAGAGGAACTTGTCGAACTAGATGTAGCATTTGAGCCGGTAGTTTGACCCGATGGTGTGTTGCTTGCATCATTTGCTAATGGTTTGATAGCGAGATTGGAAATGGTGTTTCCTCCAACATCAGTCACCTTTTGGGTAACTTTGGTGCTTGAAACCGAAATAATCTTTCCATTATTGGGGTTTTGAATACCCTTATTGATAAGATCTTCAGCTCCAGGTGGAACAGCTGGGAGGGTCCAGTTAGTAGCAAATGTCTTGCTGGTGATGAGAGATGAATCGCAGGATGGTGCGGTTGTAGTGGTATTTTGTGCCTTGACTTCTTGGATGCTAGTAATGTTAAGGGTATTGAATTGTTTCTGGAGAGTGTTGTAATCGGAAAGGAGTTGAGCAGATCCATCATCATTGATAGTAACCAATCCGTAGTTTGAGGTCTCTTGAGAGAATTCGTAAACCATTCCACCGGAGAGAACTGGGGTCATCAATGGTCCATAAAGAACTGGGACTTCTGTGAAAACACGAGGAGCTGGAACATTACAACCATATTCGGAGAAGAAAACAGGAACACTAGTATTGCCAAAATCTGAAACAATAGAATCATAACCGGAAGTGGTGTATGAAGAGTCACCACACCACGAGTAACTGTTGAGGGCAAAAAGGTCGCCTCTTGATGGATCGGAATCGTCTCCAGTAGTGGTGCATTGAAGGTAATTCCATGTATCGAGGAGAATCTCGCGAACATCTGCAGCACTGTAACCAGCTGGAATGTAGCGGGAAGCATGTTTCGAGATGTAGTTCTTGAGATCACGAGTAACGGCCTATGTATGTTAGTTGATGTGAGGGGGAAAGAGAGTATTTTGAAAAGACTTACTCTGATGTATGGAGGAACAGTTGACCCAGTGTCAACATCATTAATAACTTCATTTCCGGCGAAGAAAAGTAAAGTGTTTGGGTAATCCTTGAAGGCCTCAACCACGGCAAAAATTCTGTTCAAATATGAAACATCGTAACTAGTCCATGGAGCGCTTCTATCAATACTCTCTCCGACAAGAGGAGAATTGACATCGATCAACATATAAATGCCGACCTATTAGGTATTAGTCAACTACATTGCAAGCCCAAGCCGCAAACCACTCACCTCGTTGAAGATACTCGCACACTCATCATGATTAAGGTTTCCATCCACATTATACACACGAATAGCATTAACACCCAATTGTTGCATCAAAGCCGCATCTCTTAAACAAACAGCTCCATCACTCAAAGGATCAACACCACTTGAAGGATTGTAACCCGAAGATCCACCTGGCTGATATGCGACACCCAAAAGTTGAAATCGATCACCGGTAACAGAGTTGACAAAGTCGGAACCTTTTACTTCTATCGTTTGAACCGCAAGTGTAACTGAGGCGCAAAGAGCGAGGACGGTTGTGGGGATCTGAATTATCGAGTCTCAATCAGTATCAAAACATAATTACACAACAATGGATCTGATAGGTTATGCATAAATCTGACGGTTCACTGCCGCAATGAAAGCCGTGGTGTTTCTCAAGCCATCGATTAAGCCATCCAACTGCAAGGGACCGAGGATTTCCACAAACATACCATAGAAGACAACATGATTTCTGAATTTCTTCCCAAAATTAATTAAGTTATTGATTGGTAAATGGTAGTACTGTCAACCAATCTTCTACAAGAGAAAATGCAGACCAAAATACCACGAGCGAAAGCGAGAGAAGATGCGAGAGCAAAGATGGGATGAATGAACCAAAGTTTTGGGAAGGGCAAGATATGGAAGTATTATTATTACTGGAAATCCTTTCAAATGAGTGATGTTGGGATATCAAAATAAAATTAGATTATAAATTCGATGGTTCCTGCAAAATGAAAAGAGGAGAGAGAGAGAGAGAGAGGAGAGAGAGGAGGTGGGGGGGTGGGAAAGAGTAATAAGAAAGAATCAAGTAAGATCAAGGAAGCTTCACATCCAAAAAAATCCAAGGTGGAGCATGTCGAGAGTATCTACAGAGGTAATAAAGGTTATTTGGAGTGAAGGAAAAGGATGACACGGTTGATTCATTGAGGGACCTGGTTGGGGTTAATTAATCCATGAAGAGTTTTTTAATTTTTTTTAATTTTGATAATAATAAGAGATTATGAAGTATAAACTTTAATACGAGACATGAGACTAAACTCTATTAGGGAAAGTGTATGAGTAAGCTGCTTCTTTTTAGATGATGAATTTTGAAGTGGGTTGGTTGAGTTGAGTTGAATGTATTATGTAATTATAGAATATTTACGGTAGAGTATGATAGCTATTTCTATATTTAACTAGTCTATATTAGGTATAAAAGGAGTAATTCTCGAATTACCCCTTTTAGTTTAATAAAATATCGACCCCCACTATTAAAACCTATTGTCTACAGTACTCGTAGTAAAGAATGAAAGATTGAATTGTTTTTATGTCGATTGTTTGGTTTGGTTTGGTTGAATGAAGAGATGATAACGATTGATAAGTTACATCCTCATACACTCTACGATCTGTACTGTACTCGTATATTGCTATGATGAAGAAGATGTTTGACACACACAGTCATTTTTCTTCAAATTACATACAGTATATGACAATTTGACCGACCGACCGGCTATTCCACTACGATATTAAGGCAATCCAGATTCAAAAGAAAAAAAAGGGGATATGAGAGCAATAGAGTTCCAAGACGGATATAATCCCGATGACATTCTGCCGTTCAGTTCAATATTGGGTCATGAAAATCAAGAGATTATATTATATTTTCAACGGCTTCTATTGTGTTCGGTTTGTTATGTTACGGTAATTATAATAACAACACGGGTACTGTATTTATGCAGTACCTACACACCTACAGTAGTTCCAATTCAATAATTACGGGTAACTACCAAAATAGTATCATCGATATATCTATCAACCGCAATCCAAATCTTCAAAAGGGGATTGATTGATTTCCTAAAAGCCAATCACAAATAGAGGTGGCTCGTATAGCCACATTCTAATATTAACCTTTATTAACCTTACAGTCCTTACATACTTCACTTCCCATCTTCAACCCAAAATTGATCAATTGACACAGTACGAACGAAGTATATTCACATATTCACATTACCAGTATATCCACCACGCCAGTTCCAACTTCCGACTGCATTATACTGTACAGAGTTTGACATGACAGTACCCGGTATAAGAAACTTCTTATACACAAACAGTCATCGTATTCACCGCTCAATAATCTCCCGCCGTATATCTCTTGAGTCTTAACCGATATTATTGCTGCATCAGTCCATCTTCTCATCGCTTCTCTCCAAAAATTCAATTCATCCCGAGAACCAGGTAACCAGGTAACCAGGTAACCAATTAAATCATTCATCTACTCTGTACGAGTTTTATTGCACGTCTGAATTTGGGAATCTCCAAAATCGATTCTATTGGCCGCAAGCTGAGCTTAAAGCGTCTGAGTAGTCATGAAAGGAAAATCTGCTGGCAATATTAATTATTGTTGACTCGCTGGCCGTAGCCATGAGAGATGGATTTAATACAGTCATAGACGGGGGGAGTAAGGGGGAATCTTCCCGTTGAAGAAACCTTAATTTTTGAATTAGGGTCATAAGACTTGAGTAGTAAGTAGTAAAGATTCAGAAACTTTTCTATCTCATTTTGATAAGACCAGCGGGAAGTAAAGGAGCAGAAGATCGAATCTCTGGAATTCATAGCTATACTTCCATGATAGGTAAGGTTATATGAGATGGGGATGTATTAACACTGCTGACAAGTACTGGTATCCTTCCCATCTCGTTAACCTTACCGAGACCGACAGAATGAAAGGTCTTGATTTCAGCCGTACCTTCATTACTTGGCAAATATTCTTCTCGTCCGATAATTATAGGGAAAGGTGGAGAAGGTTGAGAATATCTTGGACGTGTTCCGAGCCATCACGCAACTTGGGGATTGCGAAAATCAACTTGGTTTATTTCGAGAGGAAGTTGGGGCATTGACGAATGGTCGCATCTATTGCCCACCACCAACATTCTCAATCCCATTTCACTCCTACCTTCTCATATTCTAGCCGCAGAAGGAAATCTTAGATTTTGTCCATCTTTTATCTCTCTCCTCCTTTCCTCTCCCCTCCTTTTCCTCTCCCCTCCTCTCCTCTCCCCTCCTTTCCCCCCTCTCCTCTCCTCACCCACTCACCTTATACTCTCCTTTTCTCTCCTTCCAAAATTTGTTTATTTATCCTCCCCAAAAAAGGAAGAGAGGTGGAAGCCGGTTACTGACAAACAGTAAAGAGGCTCAGTTTTTAGTGGTGTAATTGCATATATACCTAAAGAACTACCGCTTCTGGAGCTTCATTCACCTCGAACATTGGACGGAAAGAATACCACTCTTTAGGATTTAACCCTCCGCGTTGCTTCCTTCTACGTATGCAAAACGGACTTCATTTGTTGACATGGGAATTGGAAGTTGGCACAAAGGGATACCACTCTTTATATTTCATTCTCTTCGACCTTTGCCTAAAGAGTATCGCTTCTCTCCGCGATCTTATTACCTTCTATCTATCGGTACACTACTAGGTTGGGAGCCGGAATCATTGATGAGCAGTACAGCAGCCGCTGTTGTATTAGCCACCGAAAATTAGACCGTGGAATCAGCGTGACATGTCTACCTACTCCTTCATTTTCCACCCAAAAGCAAAAGCAAAAACAAAAGATATCATGAAAATATAATTCTTCGCTGAAGAAGTCTAGTCTAAGCCACATTAACCATACACAATTGTTCTCGGTATTAGCCAGCCAATAAGATCCATGCATCATATTTTTTGTTGCATATCTGAAAACTGGAATCCCAATCGACGCGGTCGATTAACGTATAGAATTTTCTCTGAAATTAGATATGCAACAAAACGTGACAACTGGAAATTATGATCACGTGGGCAAGTGAAGAGGTGCTCAATTTATACGGGAGTGGGAAGAAGCATAAGTTGAATCTTTTTGGAGATCGCTTCCAAGGCGAAAATCAAAGAATGGGAAGTAAGAAGCGTGGGGGTGGTCCGCTGAAATGGAAGATATAGTTAACCTTAATAGAGGTGGAGTAGCTGGTGCTGGAGGTTGTGGTTTAGCATTCTCCCGGACTCCATCAATAGGCTTTTCAGGATGTCTTTTCCAGCTTTCTAAAGGACCTTTCTTTGTAGAGCGGGAATTCTGTATACTGGATTGGGATGTGTTACCCAGCTAACAATCTAATTCGAACTTTGGTTTAATACCAAAAAATACTAGGCCATTCAGATTCGTGTTCTTAGTACAGTGCCGAAAAGCCTTTGATGGAAGCAGGCGAATAAAAGCGTGGGGATCAATTTTGTATTCCGGGCGTTGCGTCGCTGGATTTTGGGAATGAGAAAACATGAGGAATTAAATTACACTCTGTGTTTCCAAGAGTTCAAGAAAAAAACACAAATCAACTTCCGTGGTTATCCCTATAATAGCAGATTCCATACTTAACAAAGCGATCGCTTCGTCACTATAATAAAATCTTCAATACTTTCATAATATATTAAAAAAATCGTTTTTACAATATTAATCTGATTAATTTTATCTTCGTATTTAATAAGAATATTTTACTTTTAAAGAATTTTATTATTTAAATTCGAATATATTATTCCTTTTCTTATATTGAAATCCAAAGATTTTTTTTTTTTTTTTTTTTTTGAAATATATATTCATATATAAATGATTATCACATTTTGTACTACAATTTATATAAAAATTGAAAGTATTTATTTATATCAGGATACGGGTAAAGACTTATATTGTACTATAAAAGTAGAAGAACTATGGAAAAAAGAGATCCTATTTATAGGAAGTAGAATATGTTAATAGTTTATATTTAAAGTATAAAAGCAATTATAGAATATATAATTAATATTATAATAATACCCCCTGTTTAAGGTGATTAGTTCTATAATTATAATATATATAATTTCTTATAGAAATAAAAATAGTATTAAAATACCCTAATTTCTATTATTGAATTAGAATAAATCTTTTTCGAAATAGTAATTAATTAATAAAGCTTTTTAGATTTATTTCAGTTTTGATTTAGAAATATATTTAATATTAATATTAATAGAATATTAGGATCAATAAATCTTTTAAATTCTATTCAAGTGGATAGATCTAGTTTATTTGGATTATCTAGATGAAAAATAATAATTGTATTTTTCTGATTATAAAGATTTTTAATGGATTACTAGAATACTAAATAATATTTTTATTTGATTTAATAATGAAATCTATTTTTGTTATAATAATTAAGGAATTTATTGAATTCCTATTGTTCAATTTCTTTATTTATTTTATTATCCCTTTTGAGAATATAATCTTAATTCCAACAGAATTCGGCTTCATTAATTATATTCTAATTAGTTAATCTAAATAAACAATAGAATAATTGGAATAGTAAATTATAGAATACAGAAAAAATCTTGAAACTAATAAGTAATTGAAATAAATAGATATATTTATAAACTTTAAGAATTTTGTAAAAGCTATTCTATTTGTTATTACCTTTTTTTATTAAATGATTAATTTTTATATTCTTAATATTAATCTATATTTTATTATCTTCTTTATATAAAGAAGTATTAGTATAAGTTCTATTAATATAATCCTTATATTTTTGGATAGATTAAATAGTAAAAGCTTTCAATTTTATTAAGATAAGATTAAACCAATCTATAATCTTATTAGTTTTTAGGAATTCATATTTCCTTTAATATAATAAATTCGGGGGTATAGATAAAGAGGGCTTGATATCAAGTTGTAGATGGAAATTATAATTTGTAAAAAATGGGGATATACTAATAGTCTTTAAAATAGTATTATTAAATATAAATTCTACGAGCGGGAGTCATTTATATTAATTCTTTTTATTTAATTATTGGATTCTAGATAGAATAAAAAAGATTGTTTTAGGGTAATCAATAAGTATTCTAATAAATATTTCTAGAATTCTGAAACAAATTGTAAACCTTTATTGGAGATAATATTATTGGGAATACTATATAAATAATAAACTTTCTTAACAAACTAATTAGTAAGCTCCTCTATAAATAATCCTATAACTAGTATAAAATAATATATTTTTATTAAGCAATAAATAATTATAATAATATATTAATACTTCTTTTCATAGTATTCACTAATTAATAATAGTATAATATAGTCAATAAAGATATCGGACTAAAAGCGAAATAATATTAATAAGGGTTTTAGAAATCCAGGTGTAATAAGGTAGAAGGCTTTAGTTTGGAAATAGAGTTAGTAAGCTTATACAAAAGTTTTGATTTCCTTTAACATATTAAATCACTAATAGGTATAGAAGATTAAATTAATAGTTTTAATTTGACCAGGATATTTAGTGGATCCAATAAAGTATATTCAATATATAATTTGTATACAAAGTTTAATAAAAGAAGAAATAAAGAAGCAATTTCAATAGAAGATTTTATTATTAATTAGTTTATAATCTTATAAGACAATTCGGAAATCCTTTCGGATTGATAATAGTTAATAATAAGTAATTAGATTCCAGAGTATTTTGTATATAATAATAATCAATTCAAATGATTTATATATTTTATTAATAAGATTATTGATTAGTTTTTCAATATCAGGGATGATTATATTTATAGGGGCTATAATGAGATCAATATTGTTATTTATTTATTGAATAAGATCCTTGAATATAATAATATTGAATATTCTTTTTAGGATAATTGTTTATAATCGATTTTTGATCCAATCGTTATTGGGATTTGTATATATAAAGCGATCTTCTATTTTTCGATTTAGTATATCGGGGCGAATTGTTTTATAGTTAAATCGATATATAATACAAAAGTTAAAACCAAATAGGAATTCAGTTTATCTAGCTTACTGTTACAGGAGCTGCCTCTAGGGTCACATGGAAGTGGCTAGAGATCTCTCGAGGTGGTTTAGACTAGACTTCAAGTAGGAATTCGATAGGGTTATAATTAGTTGTAATTCTCATAACTATAGTATAAAACTAATAATTGTTCTTAAACACAAAACTCTATATTATAATAAAACCCATTCCTTTATATAGACCTTCCTGCTCTATAGAACCTACAGTCCTGTGTTGTCTAAATCCTCTGGATCCTATGGATCTAGATATTAACTTCTCGATCCCTTAGATCCCTGAGGTCCATTATATGATCCTCCGATTATATGATGTAGTATATTGGATGCCGTTGTAATACTATCCTCTTCTTAGTTTAGCGCTTGTTCTAAGCGTTATATAGTCAGCGGGCTCCCTTAATATATCTGGCTTGAGTGCCAACCTTTTCTTTTCTTATTATACCACCTATAAGATTAAAGAAATATAAGGAACATCTTGAACTCGCTTTACTAATCGAGCTCCAAGGTAATATTATACTATCTTATACTTATTGCGAAACACATTCTCGTATATATATTGTTCTTAAGGAAAATTCTTCTTGTTATAATGAATATATTTGTAGGAGTACGAAATATGATATTTCTGGTCCTTCCATAGCCGATCTTCACAGTTTAATATACAAGTAAGAAAGGTTGGATAAGGAAGAAGAGAAAACTACTTCTCTTATAGCGGCTACAGCCTCTTGTTTTGCGTACTTGTAGAAACAGTGTAAATTTCTTTAGACTCGAGGTAGCAAGCTAATTTGTTATGGTTTGAAAACTATAGATGAGCTAGAGGAAGTAGAAGAATAAGAAAGATTGGAAGCTAAGTGTATTGAAAAGGTATAGGAATAAGTATCCATTCCGAATACTAGTTCTAATGATGTCTCTTTTACTTTCGATTCCTTTTCTTTGGATCCCTCGCTTCTAGCTTCAATGGATTCTCCTTCTTTCTAGGCAAATCTAGGTATTGCTAATAGAACACCTCCAACTTCTCAGGGTAGTTGAGGTTTGTTCTTAGTTTCTATAAATTTTCGGTATATAGATAATCTAACCATTTAATTAAATATTTGATTATACCTCTAATGTATTTATAATCTAATATTGTTTCGATATTGTATATAGCATTTGGATTGACTAATTCAATTTCTATAAATAGTGTATTCAGCGCTTCTGGTGGTGTTAGTTCGAATAAGGATATATGGAATACTAAATGGATATTTATTATATTTAATAGTTTTAATTAATAATTAATAGTTCCTATTATCTTATTAATCTTAAATAATCTTAGTTTTCTATAATCGAGTTTATTGCTTAGTTTTTTGATTTCGATATTTCATTATAGTAGATAAACTTTATCCTTCTCTTTAAGTATAGATTCTATACTATATTTTGTATTATAGTAGACTACTATTCTGGATAATATAAATCTTAAATCAAGAACAAACTGCTTTTATAGATTTTTTAATTATTCGACTTATATTATTACTAATTTGGTATTGACTTTTTATAATATCAGTATTTAGTATATTTTAGGATTAAACCCAAAGTTAGTATATACTAGTGTTATTTTTATAGTTTCTGTTTTCGATATATTATATACGAATTATACTATAAGTAATAGCTTTACCCAATTGTTTTGTCGATAATTTATATAGCATTTAAGATATACTTCTATTATCTAATTAGTCCTTTCCATTTGACTATCTGTTTATGGATAGAAAGCTATTGATAGCTTTCTTTTAATATCCATTAGTACTAATAAAGTAGTCCAGAATTTTGAGGTAAAAAGTTTATCTCTATTCGAGATTATCTTATTTAGTACTCTATGTATACTTACTATAACCCTAAAGAATATATATACTAATTGCTTAATAGTCTATATTTCTTTAAATAATATTATATATATGAATTTTGTTAATCGATCTATTATATTGAGTATTATATTATATTCAATTCCTATAATAGGGTTTTTCGAAAGTAATAGTTTAATTATAAAGTCCTATATAATAGACTTTTATAATTGAGAAGGTATATCTAGGGTCTGGAACTGACTATATAGTGTATATCATAATGATTTGTTTTATATATAAATATCGTAATTTCCAACAACTTTTTCAACTATTGTTCTCATTTATAAAAAGTAACTGATTTCCTATATTCTTATAAATATCCTTATAATTCCTTGATATCTATATACCAATAATCTATATTATTCCGTTATAAATTCCTTAATCATTTGACTTGGAATATATACTTTTCTATAAAAGTATATGGTTTTGTTTTCTATTGTGAATTCTAGTTTTATTATTTTTTATATATATATAGCTATAATATCCTTATTGTAATATAATTGGATTTTGATTTTGAAATAATTGTCTTCTAATATATATATAGCTATAAACTATAGTATATTATAAACTAGTGATTCGCCTTCTTTCTTGAATATAGTATATAATTTGTACAATTTATTCTTTTAATATTCTGGTTTTTGGTTAAGAGTATTAGCTCTAGTGTTTTCTAATCCTTTGATATATAAAATCTTAAAATTATAATT
>JBBMOJ010000512.1:0-20607 GCA_038090695.1 Sclerotinia spermophila | reverse complement strand
GAAAGGAAAGGAAAGGAAAGGAAAGGAAAGGAAAGGAAAGGAAAGGAAAGGAAAGGAAAGATGATGAGTTTTGAGATGAGATGATGAGTTTTGG
Source organism: Sclerotinia spermophila (assembly GCA_038090695.1). NCBI lineage: Eukaryota > Fungi > Ascomycota > Leotiomycetes > Helotiales > Sclerotiniaceae > Sclerotinia > Sclerotinia spermophila. The sequence continues at coordinate 20,513 of JBBMOJ010000512.1, read as the reverse complement.
AAGGAAAATTTACGTTTTGGTCATTAGAATGGGAAAATAAGATAAGATCAAGGAATGGATGGCAAGAGAGAGAAGAACCGCAGTTCCGTGACCACGAAAACAAGCTAGAGACTCTTCATGTCGAGGAAATAGAGCTCGAGGAGGATGGAGGCTGCGCGGGGTATGCTGGAGGGCGTGAGTCTGCAGTAGTGGTTTCTGTGTAGAGTTAGATTTTGAGATGGGGAGAGGAAATGAGGGAAGAGGAGAAATATTGGGAGAGAAAATGATTAATGAGAGGTAGTAAGATATAGGCTTGCGGAATAGTTGGACGGATATGAGGCAGAAGGGAGTCATCTGATGTTGAGTCTTCAAGGTCCATAGATGAAAGGAAAGCAATCATGGTGTATAGAAGGGAAGAGAAAGGATATCAAAAATAGGCAGGAACCAGAGTGAATAAAGACAAAGAGCAAGGCAAAAACTTACACCAACATATGAACAATTTTCAAAATCCCATCCAGCGGTCCCCCCTTAGTCCCCGCAAACCCCTTAAAATCCCCAAATACATCCTCGTGCCATTTCCTCTCCAACTTCTTCGCCTCTTTCCCAAGCTTACGTTCGTGTTCCTTTCCCTTTCGTTTAGAAGCCCGATGACCAAGAAAATGCTTCACCCCTTTCACCGTCTTCACAATCCCCGTCCCGAGTATAATGGGAATGAAGGATAGTAAAGCGGTTTTGATAGGATGTGCTCGGATCCAGGAAACGAGAGCGCGGATCCAGGATGTGAAGCGCGAGGCGACGCGTCTGAGGAAGCCGGGACGGGGTTGCGGACGGGTGAGGGAGTAGGGGGAGAAGGGGCGTTTGAGGGGTGAGGAAATGCGACCTGGGATGGGAGAGGAACGGCGGCGGATGGGGTGGGGATGAGATTGGGATTGGGATTGAGGGGATTGGGTGGGGGGGTTGTAGTAGGGATTTGGGTTGGTGGTGGAGGGGATGGGAGAGCTGGAGCGGCGGGGAGGGGGGCCGGGGTTGTAGGTTTCGGGGTAGGGGTAGGGGTGGGGGTTTGATGAGGGGGGTTGAGGAGCATGGGAGGGAGAGGGAGAAACGGGATCGGAAGTTGTTTGCCAGTAGGTTTCTTGGGCGGGGCGATGAGCTATTTGATTATTATCATAGCTGTAAGTTTTCGCAATCGCATCTTGCGATTGGAAAGATTCGGAAAAGGGAGGAAGTGGGGGACCCCCGAATTGAATGGGGTTTGGACGATTGTACGATGCGTCTTGAGATGTGATGCCGTAGAAATCATGGGAGGGGTTGCCGATGGGTTTACCGGGACTGGGAGCTGGAGCTGGAGCTGGATATCCGGATGCCCATGCTTCTTGAGTGGAGGCGGGGACAATAGTCGATGCGTTGGTGAAGGAGGAATAGATGGTGGATTTTTGGTCGTGGGGTTCGTGCTGGGTGAAGGTTGTATATGATGCTGATACTGGTGCTGGTGCTTGGTTTCGTGCTACTCCTGAGGTATGATCGTTGTGATATCCGTGTTTGGGAGAGCTTGTTGAGGGGGGGGTGGGGTAGCGCTCCATTTCTGCGGAGCTTCGATTGATTGAATTGATTGAATTAATCAATTGAAGATAAGTTACAGATAGATGCAGATATGCTATGCGTATGTATGTATGTATGTGTCTCGAATAAGTATAGAATGGGTCTAAAAGAAAGAGGATCCAAACTATGAAAAATATGAAGCTTGTGAGAGGTGAAGAAAAAGAGGTAGTTGATGGAGTGAGAAAGAAGTTGGTTAATAAATTCGTGGTCTAAGGTGGTTGGATGGGAGGCGATGAAGAAGCTGATTTAAGTCATAATTATCGGTTCATTTAAGAAGGATGGAAATTGGTGGTAGGGATTTACTTCCTTCCTATACTCTCTCTGTACATTCTGGGGGTGGCGATGGGGATGTGTGTTGATAAGTGATTGATTGGTTGGTTGGTTGGCATGGTTGGGGTATGACAGGTGAGATAAGATGGATGGTGGTTGGTGTATTTTGAAATTCTCTACTTTGTATGTACGAAGTCGAGGTATCATCTTAATTCAATTTATTCTTCAATCAAATGCACAATGATGGAGAACTGCGATAATCTATATTGTACTGATATTCCTGTACAACATAGTAATTGATGCACTGGATTCACGCACAGAATAGACATGTCATTATCAATCAGGAAATCAATAGCCACCTCATTGAAGCTGTCCTACATCTACGTACACATCCATAGTGAACTAGATATGTGATCGTATTTACACTTCGCTCAGCCATACCAGAGCCGGCCAATTTTAGTACCGAGACTTTGCAAGTATGAAAATAAGGAACCCTTCGGTACAAAACCTTCATATGTAGCTTGCCAACTAGCAGCCCACGATCCTAAACATTGATCAGTGTCATCGTCCAACGAAGTAGCGAGGAACGAACTTACCTTCAATAATACCCTCCTCCGCGAATCCAAGGGCAGCCATCAACCACGGAGTCAACAAAGCAAGCACACCCATGGCAACAAGTGTGATAATAACAGCCGTCATTTCAGGATTCTCCTCTGCCCATTCTTCCACCTTGTTGACACCCGCTACTGCTTCCTCGTACGCAGATTTCATAGCCGGCGCCATTTCCTGTCCGCGACGTATCGCATTTTCTAGAGCTGCGAGTAGAGATGCTGCAAATCCCTCGTACCAGCTATAGGTGTTTATAGTTGATCGAAGATCGGCCTGGAGAATCGCATCGTTTTTCTCGGCTGCAAAGAGCTTGGCGATGAATTCGTCGATGAGCTCGCCTCTGCTGGGGCGGTCTCTGTATGGTTGAGCAAGACTAGGCTTCTCGTCTAGGGTAGATGTTGGGTTCCCGCATACGTGACAACATTCGAATAGCGGGGAGAGTATCCCCATGATGATGATGATGATGATGATGATGATGATGATGGTAGTGCTGGTGCTGGTGCTTTGAGATAGAATAATAATTATGGTTTAGATGGCAATTATCCGCTTTCTGGAGTGAGCATGACAAGGAGTTATAACGAAGGATGATCATTCCTTTGAATGAGACGTGGTGACACAGGAAGCATGTCGGCAAGTAGCCTTCTAGCTTTTCCATTTAACTTATTATTGGTGAGAGATGCAGCAAATCGTGATTGCAAAATCACGAAACCAGAAATAGCAATGCTTTCCCCATCATACCATTTACTTGCGACACGTGTAGCATGTGCATATAAGCAGTGTAACCATAAGGTAACACAAGTTTCGTTCCACATCTATCCTTATGGAGTTCCAAGCGAAGAGAAGATAGAAATAAGAGGATAAAATACGAATTCAAAGGATGCTAAGGAATGCGTTAGAATATATTAGCCATAAGCATGATAGGAATAAAGACAGAAATCATCAAGACAGCGAAGCAAATTAGCGACCTAGTTGACTGGTTTATCTTGCGCCATGCATCGCGAAAATCGTACGAGCCGATCATGTACCGGTACATTGATCTCGAGGGAGTAGACCTCTGCCATGAGGGCTCACTTCCCATGTTCACCCTTTTGGCCGATATAGGAATCCCGACTCTACGTGTCTATCTTATAGACGTGCATTTGCTAGGTTCACAAGCATTTAATATCGCTTGTATCAAAGGGAAGACGTTGAAGGATATTTTTCAAACCGAAAAGATCCCAAAAGTCTTCTTCGATACTCGTAACAATTCGGATGCTTATACGCACATTTTGGCGTGGCGCTACAAGGGGTAGAGGGTGTTCAGTTTATGGAGAGCGCTATGAGGAATGACGAGTTCTAGGAGGTATGTGAATGGTCTGGCTAAATTGTTGAGCGAAGTGGGTTGAATGGCAGCGATCTAACGAGCTGGAAGCTGGCAAAAGAAAAAGGAGAGCGGTTATTTAAGGCTGAATGCGGCGGATTGTTACTAGGTATTCGAACAACGCCCAATCCGCAATGAAAGCATCTCCCATTGTGTTGGAGATGTCCAGCACCTCCCTAAACTGTGGGGAGAATTCCATTCGAATACCAACAGTTGGGGAGATCTGGTTCATAAAGAAACCAAGAAGCGCGTGGAGGCGTCGCAGAAACCGAAGTACCAGCCATCACGGCCTGGAGAGAACTTTAGCTCCGTGGAACAAAGACCAGAATAGAATTTTGTATGGGTGGAAGTACGTCGGCTCTTCTCGAGACTATTTCGATGAAGGCTTTGGCTGTAATGGTGATGGCCCAAAAAGCTGTACGGATGTTATCGAGAGTTGTGACTACGATTACTATTATTCCAACCAAATCAATAGCGCTCTCGAAGGTATTCTAGCCACAAAAGAATTATAGTGGCTAATTAGTGAAAAAATGATGTTTGCTGATATATATTTCTTGCTATGGAATTTCTGTTTTAGCGAGATTATGAGCCGTTCCTGAGACGAGCACTGGGAGGGATTACTTTATTTCTGTATTTGGTATGAGCGCATGGTCAGTCTAACGTCAGTCAACCGTCAGTCATAGAAGCGCTCTATAAAAATCTGTACTCTCTTGATAGATGAGCAAGGGCTATAGTGAAACTTTGACCCTAAGGGCATCGGGACTCTCAATGGCTATGAGAAGGAGCTTGCTAAGAAGGATAAAGCTGAGATAGTAGGGCAAGGATTGAATGCTGAGCTCGGGACTTTGAAAGTGGAATTTGCTCTTGTTTTATTAAGACTTGTCTTAAACGATAATCTATATAGTATACTCAACGCAATGCGCTCTATATGACATATATAGTATTTTATATACAACTTAATAAAACAGATCTCCCGTCCTACATCTTCCCATCCTTTTTTTTCCCCCTCCGAGAATCTTGAGGTATCTTTATCCGCTTTATAAGAACTATTATTTATAAGCTTCTAGCTTGATTTAATCTAATTATGAACTCAATATACACTACCCTAACATTATTACTCTGCAATTTGCTTCTCGCATTAGGTGAAAAGGGCAGTCACGCTTTACACAAAAGTGTAGCCTTATGGGTAAGAAACCTAGTGACTTATAATTGTAACTCTCTCTCTCTCTCGTCCACTCCCATGCAATTCCCGTGGCACCATCCCTTTTTCCTACCTACTAACGAAACCGTAGGTCATAACTTTGGTGAGCACTTTCCAGGGTTGGGCTAACCCATCTGCTATGGTTGATGATATAAACAGAGCGGAAACTATTGGAGTACTTGGTCGAATTGATGAATGCCAATTTGCTGAAAGGGAAAATAATGTTAGTTAGTATTTAGGGAAGTACACGAGGAAGAGTCTCGGGGGTTTTGATATTTTGATTTCTTTTTCAATAATAATGATCATAATGATAGACAATATCTCTATTCTATCGTTTTACAAGTACTCGAAAATACTTTTATCGAATCTTTTATTCACCTGATAACTTAAGAATTTAACCTATAAACCTCTTCTTCTTTCTTATTTTTTTTTTTCAAAGAAAGAAATAAAATAAGACTCACACAAATATACACCGAATATAACGCAAGCATCTAAAACAACAACCATATCCAAATCCCAACCTCCAACCCCCTCCCACATCTCAGCCCCTCAGCCCTCTCAACCCCCAAGCAAGCCCTAATCAACACAAGTGTCACGGCCCACAAAATACGACATGCAACAAAGCCCAAATCTCTGCTGCTCACCATCCCTTTTTGCCCCAGAAGTGGAGAAGAAGGGAGATTTTGTGGAAACAAGAGGCGCGGTATGGTGGTATTAGAGGGTGTGGGACATGAAGATTGAGGGGAAGGTAAAATGCAGGACGGGAGGCAAACGCTTTTGGATTTGGGGCTGGAATTGGGGATTCAGGGATTCGGGTCTGGGGTTTGTATTGCGAGGGGGTGTGGGGTTGTGGGGTAGATTGGGGTGAGATTGGTGTGGTATAGATGTGGTGGCCAGGGGGCGAGGTTTTGGTGTCGTATTTGGGATGGAGATTAATGGAGGAAGGTAGATTTTTTGGATTGGGTGGAAGAAAAAGAGATATTCAGAATGAGGAGGAAATTGAGGAAGAAAAGTACAAACTCATTAGCGACTTGCGATCTCTAGTGATTTTCTACAAAATATCTTCCTCTTTCCACTCGTAGCTCTTCTCCACACCTATACACATTGCTAATTTCCTCTCCTGGAAAAGGAGACTTTTCGAGGATCCACCCAGTCAGCACTTATACCATATCGATATCTCATACATGATGCCAAGAGTGCGGCGTCCAATTATACAATATTTCTATATCCCGAATTCTTTTCTCCGAATATGATAAATCGGTGGCGGTCATCGGATAGAATGCTCCGATAATCATTCCGATTGATCTTTTGGTTGACAGGGCGAGGGATGTAACTATAGGATTTGTCAACTACAGGATGATATGCGTGTTAGATTAGTTTGTTTAAGGGATGTTAGGTAGGTTCCGAAGTACTTGAGCGAGGGGGAAGATGTTTGCGTATGTTCAATGAGAACTACAGGTGAGTAAATCTGATGGATTAGCTGCCAATGTTTTGAAAAGGGGGTTGGTAAATATATATATTTCCGTTTGACTCCCTCAAAAATATACATCGCAATATCCTTACTCTGGTAGTCTACACCCTACCATTCAACACGCACGATTACTGTCAATTGATGAGTGGAATGGCCTCACTAGCTAGCAGGAATAACCGAAAGCCTGATGATCTACACTGGCTGATTTGATCGAAGGGGGCTCGGGGTAGGCTCAAAGGAAGATTCACATGAAAAAAAATCTTCACCACAACAACTTAATCGTGCTTAACGTAACGAAGTCTTACAAGATAATCAGATAGCCCTCATTCATGCCTGCTGAGCTCGGTTCAGAAATCTATTCAAACTCCTTTTTTGCTGTCCGAATTTCAGGGTCTTGAAAGTGAGTATTACGTCAAAGTAACCATTCCGCAGAGTACGCACTCTTATCTTTCTTTCGAAGAAATGGTATTGCTCGCTAAGCGAAACTTGTATATTATACCAAGTAATAATAGGTAACTATCTACTCGTACATCAGTATCTTTTACGAAGCGATTAGTCATTCCCAGAGCAAGTGCCTCTGCTAAGCTATGCTATTCTTCCCATTATAAAGATTCTTTCTATAGAATTCCAGAGTAGTCATACTAGCTAAAGAGAACATCTAATATAGAATCGACACTCATCACACACTCGGTAATACTGTCTACAAACTTACAAAACGAATTCCTCTGCTATGATATTCTCCCCAACTATTATTCACCTAACCTATCAGAATTTAACTATCTTACAAGCGTCACTATAATATCTACTCATTATAAAATACGAGAGAAAGTATGCGTATCCCGTCACTCTCATTCCCCAGTGATAATTTAACCACATCAGATTTGTATAAACGACATACCACAGATTATTGAGAATTTTAGAGCTCTATCAATAAAGCTATTTAATATCTCCTTTTCAGAAGAAGGAAATAGGTAGAGGCATTGAACATGCAAAGACTTCTTCATTGAATGCGACTAATCCCAAAAATGTGACAACAGAAACATGTCAGATTATTCCAAAAATCCTCCATGAGATCCCTCTCACTACATCTGCACTATAGGCAAAACTTGTAGTCTCGATATAGCCATAATCGACCAAATAAATAAATACCATGACCTTGAGTAGCCATTGGCCAGCAAATACACGTTAACCTCTACGACCAGAGGTAAACCAAACGTCTAATAAAATTCCTGCTTACTAACCCAACTAATCACAACATTTAACTCGCATCAAACCCCCAAAAAACATCAGCCAAAGAAAGGGAACGCGCATTTCCCACAACTAGAAATATCGAACTATCCATCTCAAAATCATCCATCGCATAATCCATTCCGACGCCCGGAAATAAAATAGAAGCCTAGCCGCATTATTTCATCATTTGATTCCAGAGATTCCTTTCATATGCCTATCAGCAACAGTCCAATCTTCAGCACTAGCGAGTCATACCTTTATACAGAATCCTAGAATTCCACACTTCTCTCACAAATGTCAAATTCACTCGCTCGTGAGAATTTACCATATTCCCTTACTCTTACTATCCCTCGGTAACAAAGTCCCAACTACATTCCCCATAATAAAGCACTACCGGGCTCGCCTCACCTGCCTAGGTAATCATAGTGGCCATGTTCAAAAAATATTTTAACTCATACAAGCGAACACTCCAAGATTGCCTTGTTTACTATACATATCTTCCCTATCTACCTAATACCCCCACCCCATACTGACAAAAATCTAGGTCGTTCCATCCATCTCCTTCTCGAAGGCTACTACACCCTACACTTCTCTAGGACTAACCTGCCCAGGAAATACTTCTCTACACCTCTCTTGCAGTCAACACACACACTCCTCGCATCTACACCTCGTTACTAATCTTTACCTGCCTCCACCTCATCCACTATAATCTATCCAACGCTTAATACTAAACACATTACAGCACACAATATCACTCCATTGATATCACACCAAGATGCACAAGTATATAATAAATGCAATGAATAGTATTCACTAGCCTAATAATCTTGTCTTTTCTCGTAGTCTTCTTTAAAGAAGTTCTTCGAGTCTAAAATACACACAAATGAAGCCCCACCACAGTCATTTCATTCCAGGCATAAAGGGTATATCTCGCAATGTCTTCGAATGTAATCAAAGATCGAGCAAAACGCAGGCCGAGGTAAGCCAGAGTCGCATGAAAATCGACCCATCCATTCATTCATTCCATAAAATCGTCCATTCTCCTCACCCATCCACATCCATATCAGATATTGTCCAGGAAAATGAATAGAAAAAATCCCATGAAATTCCCAGATGGTATCATATCGTAAGATCAGAACAGCCATTAGAAAATCATTTTCAGCGACCCAAGCCAACCAATGGCTTGCCCCACCAACCAAAGTATGAGATTTTCATAACCAGATAGTGTTTTGTATGTCGCTCATCCGCCAGAAAATTTAGGCAGTAAAAAACATACGCAGAAGCGCGATTTTGTTCGCTGGTATTGGCACAAAAAAGTAATTTTAATGAAAGTCAAGAAAAGAAAAATCGAAGATGTCATGTGAACATAAAGCCGGAAGATCCGCAGAATAAGGATCGATGGATAGCAGTGCTGAGAACATTCCAGTATCTCGAGAGCCAATGCTATTTGCGTAAAGGCCGTAACAGTGTTCGATATTTGGTATAGTAATAAGCATACTAAAGAACTAGAAATTTCTTTAAGGAGAGATTGCCATAGCTACGGAAATCCGAAAGATTATCCGCAGGATAGCTCTCCCCAAAACAAGATATCCGGAGTGTGTATAATATGATTATTCGTAATACCGCGGATGCTCTTAATGAGAAAAGCCGGTCAAACGGCTAGAGGAGGGTCGCTCACGATAGAGTTCCAAAATACGATTGGCAGTGGAAACCATTTGAGAGAGTTGCTTGAGGAGAGGATCGGCTGGAGCAACGTTGGTGATGCGCATAAAGAGATGTTCAAGTCGTTGAATGTAAATGTTCATAATCTTAGGAACAAGATCGGCGACCTGATCCTCCTGCGAAGAATATTAGTATACGATAAATACGAAAGGAGTACATGAAACTTACAAGATATCCACCGACCATCTTGACTTGGAAGGAGTTCAAGATGGTTTCAGTCCAGGCAAGACGCTGATTCATGAGATCATCAGTCAACTCAATGGTGATGATAGCGCCAAGGCTGAGGAGGAGAAGTGGGCTGAGTTCAGTGATGAACTTCGGAGAGAATCTACAAAAGTATCTTGCAAAGAACTCTTGCTCTCTACCAGTTTGCAACCAACGGACAACAGCATCCTCAAATCTACCCTCTTGCATGGGGGCTTGAATATGCTTGAACATCTCCTCATACTCAAGCTCCTGTGGCGACTTCTCTTCGACAACAGGAGGAGCTGCGAGTGCTGAAGAAACAGAAGGTCTGCTAGAGTTATGACCGATTCCAGGGCTAGCACGGTGAGATGAACTCTGTCTATCTCTCTGCTGGACACGCAAGAATTGAGCTTGGAAGTCAGATTGTGCAGCAGCCATGGATGAAATAGTCTCAGTCAAGCCGTGGACAAGTTGTGTCAATTGCTCGATCTTAAGACTGTCGGCATGTCGTTGACGTTCAATGTTACCGATCTGTTCTTGTGCTTGGCGATGAACGTCAGCTGCGACACGTTGGGAAGTGTTGACTGCCAATTGGGTGAAAGCGGGAGTGATGCTGTTGTTCAACAGAGTAGCAAATTGCTCTTCGAAAGGGAAAGAGACACTCTTTGCCAAGGTTTCTGACATCAGCTTTAAAAGTTGAGGTTGTTGCATAACTTTGTTGACAGCATCTGGAAGGACCTTTTGCAATTCTTTGGGTAAGGTTTGATTCAAGTGACTGACAATAGCTGGAGCAACTCTTTGATCGACGGTCTTCAAGGTGATGCTTTCGATTGAGGGAACAATAGAATTTTCCAAAGCTCCGTTAACGATGCGCTTCAATGATTCTTCCATATTACCAGTAAGAGTACTGGAGACAAGACGAAGGACAGCATCTTGCTTGGCATCAGCGACGGCAGTTTGGGTTCGTCTGTCATCCTTGATTCTTTGATCCAAAGTGTTGAAGGAATCATTGAGTAATTTTCTCACTTCTCCAGAAACGCGACCTTCAATTTCCTTGAGAACTTCTTCCGTTAAGCCAGGCGCCGACAAGCTTGAAGAGCTGCCAACGTCTGGACTAGTATTCATATTTGCGCGAGAAGTACTGTTGTTTCTTGATGCTAAATTATTCTCTGATGCTATATTTTTGGTTTGAGAAGAATTTGCTGCAGGTTCGGAGTTTGAGTTGGCCTTTCGTCGCTTCTTCTTTTCAGCCTTGTTGTCAGTTCCACTAGCGCCGGCTAAATTGCCGTTGGTAAGTGCGACTGGAGCTTCTTTCTTCTCAGCCTTCTCTTCAGCTTTGGGTTCTGAAGAAGATGGCTCTGTCTGTGCAGCCTTCTTTGTTTCCTTAGGAGGATTATCCTTGGTAGCTGGGCGTTGAATAATACGAGTAGGAGTCGGGACTGGCGCAAGTGAAGGCTCTGGTGCTGCTTCACTTGACTCAGATGCAATTGGCACGGTGCCGATTTCCTTCAATGTATCAATAGTAACAGCACCAACTCTATCAGCCACAACTGCAGAGATGCACTTGTTATTGACGTCCCAGCCTAGGTCGGCTTGCTTAATGATGAGGCAAGTTACGCCCTTCGAGTGCATAGCATACAACTCAAACAAAGTAATTGGTTCTCCACGAGCAGGTGGGGAAGCAGGGTTTTGTAAGATGTCCAAGCTTCTAAGATTACCCTTGCTAGCAAATGAATATTCTCTCATACCACTGACAACAGCAGTAGAATCTGGCTTGGAAACACTTGCATCGTTGGCTGCAAGCTTCTCCACATATTCAGCTTGGGTAACGGTTCGTGGAAGGTTGTATTTGGGAGCGGAAAGATGGAGGAAATAGATCGAATTTCGTGTGGGATGTCCGACCACAATGACACCAGTCGCAGGTTGGTATAAGACGCTGCAAACAGCATCCGACTCTTTGCTGTGAGGCAAGTGAATTTCCTGAACAGGTTTACCCAAAGCAAGATCCCACAATTGTAAAGTATGATTTTGTTTCATACCAACAATCATGTAGCGCAATGGACCACCCTTTTGATAAGGGCGAAGCTTATCAACAAACAAGACCGAAGTAGGCCATGATTTTTCGGTTGCAGGAGTTGTGATGAGAGTTATAAGTGGCTCTTTGATCTCAACGGGGGGGGCCTTTTGATGAAGCTCATCTTCGGGGATCTGAGTGAGAGGGCGAACATCCCAGAACTTGACTCGTCCAGCCTTGTCGAGTGAAACAATAGTTGTATCATCCTCACTGAATGTGAAATCTTTGCCTGCCTTGCCGGTGTTGACCTTGAGGGATCGGTGGGCGAGGTAGCGATCCGTATCAACAATACGCTCCTTTCCATTTTTCAGGAAGGAGTTCTTCATGATAACAGATGGATAGATGATTTGAATAGATTTTCCACGCCCAACAGCGAAGAAATCAGGATGATTTGAGCTCTTCCTAGCTCTGGTCTTGAGAACACCACCGGCTGACTCGTTGTCTGGAGTTTGAATAGGAGGAAGAGCAAAGCCATGCATTTCAGGATGGTTTTCCTCAATGAAATCTCCTTCGCCGTCTTTAACAATAGCCCAGTAAACAGTGCCACTAATACCAGTGCCAATAATAGTTTCCTTAAGATCTGCTGGAGCACTAGATGTTGAAACATTGAAGATGCGATCGTGTGTCTCGGTGAAAAGTCGAGAATCCTTGCCGTCAGCCTGTCTGATGATACGAATACCTCCATTCTTTGACATGCCATAAACGATGAAGTTTGAAGATGCAGTGACTAGCGTACGATCGATTTGGTCAAACTCTTTCTTAAGACGAGCTATATCCATGATGATTTCGTCACGGAAACTTGGACGACCTTCTTCGCTATTTTTGATAGTGATAGAGGTCCATGGTTTCATAGGAAAGTTGAATACCTTAACGACAGTTTCATCATTATTGGGCGGAGCATCCTCAGCAGCATCTGCAATCTCCCAGCTGTCTGCAATGTGACCATTTGCAGCGTCGTCAATGATTTCTTTGACTTCATTAGCAATCGGAGTAGGTAAATCATCAAGAACGGTATCGTCCTTGTCAAGCACCTTCTTGATAGCCGTAGCAGCGACCTGTGCAAGATCTTCGAACTGTGTCTCTGTTTCAACAGCGAGCATGTTTCGCAAGTCCTTCTCAATTTCAGCATTAGTTGCCTCTTTTTCGGCACGAGCTAAAGCTTCTTGAACTTGGTGATCAACTACATCGCCAACCTCCTCAAGAGCATGGCTAACAGTCTCCTTGCCTTTGCCATTGGAAGCTTGAGCTGGACTTGGAGCACCAATGCCAATCAAAGCCTCCAATTGAGTACGTCCATCAGGGAGTGGTGTAGGTGGTCCAGAGGACACAGCAGGAGATCCAAGCTTACGCTTAGAGAAAACCTGACCAGGACTATCAACGTTGCTTCTCTCGTCCATCTTGCGCTTGTTGTCAGTTGAATCTTGTCGTTTCAAGATCTGGAATGCAGGTGCAGAAATATTTGAGCTTGATGGACCAGATGTGGTTGCTTTTGGGGTACGATTACGTGGAGATGAGGCTGCCAGTTCCTCAAACGGATTGACATAGGTGAACAAGCCCTGGTTGTTTCTTGGCTGAGAAGTGACGTTTTCCTTGCCGAGAGGTCTATCAATCTTGCCCTCGAAAGCAGAAGATCCCATCATACTCAAATCCATATCAATCTTCGTATCCTCCAAAGTTTGTGCCAAATCACCAACGTCGTCCAAAGCGCCATTTGATTTATTTTGAGGCGACAAAACCTTCTCAGTATTCAAATGTGGCGATTCATTACCAGTTTGAGGTGGCTTTGGTTGATTGAGAAGATGAAGAAGATAAGCCTGTGTATCGGCAGGTGGAGAAGTTGCAGCTGCAAAGCTGGAGTTGGACTGCGGTTGAGAAGCATTGACAAAATGCGGGCTTGTTTGAGTCATTTGCGGAGAAGCAACTGGCTTTTGTTGTGCTCCTCCCATAAGTGCAGCAAGAAGATCTTGACCACCACGATTACCAGCGCTGACTTGACCAAGAACATCGGAGTTTCCACCAAAGCTCATGAAAGACTCGCGAGATGGAGGGAGTGGTGTGCCGATCGGTGCTGCTTGATTATGTGACTTGCTAGCAGAAGGTTGGCTGAACTTCAACAGATTAAGTAAACTTGAAGTACGATTATCGTTCGTTGAAGTACCAACTGGATTCGCAAGACGAGATTCTGCGTGTATGGTCTCAACGGGACTCATGATAGAAGAGTTATGATGAGGTTGTTGACCATGCACAGGAGGGGTAGGAAGTGGCGAAGAAACAGAAGACTGTTGGTAATGAGTAGGCAATTGTTGATTTTGACCAAAGAAGCCGCTGTTATTGTTATTATTGTTGTTGTAATAATTATAACTTGGCTCTAAATGAACAGGAGCAGCCTGCTGCTGTGGTAGCTGCGATTGATTTTGCTGTTGTCGAAGCTGAGCAAATAGAGAATCCAAACCACGGCCATCGTTACCACCAGAACCTGTCGGATATCCAGACATTTTGGAAAAAATGAAGCGCGCTCAAGGCGTAATATTTTGAATGAAAAATTAAATTGAATCGATCAAAATCGAGAAGAAAGTTTTGAGTATGTAACGAAAGGAATTGTTGAAGAAACAAAGATGGAAAAGATAGCCGATAACTTATTTTTTCAGCGATCGACAACAGCTCTAATCTTTGTAAATAAGATACGAGGCAGAAACTGTCCTCAATAACAAAAGGTATTGACAGCTTCAAATTTGAAGCACCAAATGAAAGATTTTTTCAAGTTAGGTTATGGAAGAGATTTTGAGTTGATGATGTGAGGTTAAGATTATGGGTAGAGGTGTGGATAGAGGTAGAGGTAGAGGTTAGAGGTTAGAGGAAAAAGTATGTAGAAGTTTGTTTGATAAAGGTAAAGAAGGATCCGATCAAATGTGAGGCGAATTTGTGAGGTAAAGAGCGCGTAAAAGTAAATAATTGATAGTATAAAGCTTGGACTATTTTCTGGCCTTTTTTCGTACATAGAGTTGTAGTTCCGGTGATATCATTGGATGATAGACGCTGGTACGTCAATCGTCATTCGCTTATCTAAACCGACCAATTGTTAGTCCAATCCATCTCTTTTTATCGCACGAACAGATCTACCGTCATTAATACAAACCTCAAATGTTGAACAATTCGAAACATTATATTTTCAAAGATATTGCTATAGTCATATTATCCAGTACCATAAGAGGATCTTCATTTTCACATCGCACAATATAACAACGGGAAGGAACTCCACCCTCCCCCCTGTCGATCGCATTGAGTGCTTGGTACATACTTTGATTCTTTCATATTCTGTTTGCATATTCCAAGGGCCATTGCATGCCCTCAACGGATGATCGCATAAATTCACACAATTACGACCCTTGGTCCCAGTTGTTCGAAATCTCACAAGGAATCTAAAGTCCCGACAATATGTTTTGTCTTAGAAGGTACGCCATGAAATCATCCAATCCCATTTGAGGCGGGCATAGATTACTGAATGACTATTTTATCAACCAAACTAACTCTCTCAAATTAGTTGGCTTCCCCTCCTCTTCATTCCCACGAACGCATCTCCAATATTCATCTTCCTCTTCTTCATCTGCACCTACTTCCTCAACCGCCCTTGCGTCTACTGTTCAATTCTCCTCCTCATCCTCTTCGCCTCCTCATGTCACTGGGCCGATCACTGTTTTTTCGACTTCAGCAGTAATTGGTTTTTACCTCGATCCTCATCTTATTCACCCGCAGAAATAAATAATCAGACTGCTCTCTCAAACGATACTATAGACAATGTCTTGATGTACGCCGGTGCCTTTAATAAGACTGTGATAGCATTAGCAGGCACAGCATTAGAGGATGCGAAAAAGAATTTGGCCAGTAGGGAATGGACAGGCATTGGAGTCGAATGGTTGAGGAATTTATTGGGAAAGAGAGAGTGGAGGTTGGATTGTATGGATGTGTATATCAGGCTCTGATGCCTCCATTTTGTCTGCTGAACTATAGAGGGGGAGAATGGTAACATCATGTCCGGAAATAGAATGAGAATTACACTGTTTATATTCACAATACTTTGAGAGATTGTGGGACAGAAACATAGCGGTACGATCACAGGAAAGAAAGCTCTTCTAAATCGGACAGAAGGATGGAATTTGCTCGGTTTACACTTTTGGGAATCGGATTTTTTGGCGCATGCCGGAGCGAGGTGTTGGTAATTTGTGTATACATGTACAGTATCAGAGTCGGTAAGCGTCGTGTACAGGCGTATTTCGGGATTGTCAATCTTTCGACGAGTTATGTACCACTACGTCGATATACTAGACTTTTCTTAAAAGCATCTATAATGAATAACATTCCTTTCCCCCTCCTACTCAGTTCCTTACTTGATGAGTCTCATTCTTACAATTCTCCATGTTTAAACGTCAAGCACTACATATAGAAACACCACCTACCATCCACACCTTCAAAATTCTCTCTTCCCTTTTCCTCCCCTCCTCAGTCCACGCCCAAATAACATTCCGCCTCGCCCCCATTCCTATTCTCTCCTCTCCTCCTTCCCACCTCTGCTCACCCCTCATCTCATCTCCCAATACACCTTCTCCCACCATACCAACATCATACATCAAACATCGTATACCCACCCTCTATGCTACCTCTTCCCTCTCCCCTCCCATATATCATCCTTCCCCCACCCTCTTCCTATGAATTCCCATAAATCTATTTCCGATAAAAATCATCCACAATTTCCCATTCTATACATTCGCAGAACAAAGTCAAGTAGAATTTAATTACACCAGCTTATATTATATAATCGAATTCTTCTACTCGTACCTATCATGCCATTTTTCATTTTTTTTCTTACTTCGTTATTCCCCATGGAAAAAAAGCCTTCTTTTCAAGGGAGCTTCAATGGCGAGGGATATAATTGAGCAAGGCCGAATGATATTTTCTTCAAGACTATGCATAGACTAAGGAGGAAAGAAGGTCCGGGAGGGGGTGGGGGGCTCTCGCTTGTATGAATGGAAGAGGACAGTGGTGGCTAGGACCGCACCGTGACATTGGTAATTGTAGAACGATGATGGAAATGTTCTTGTGGTTGATGCGCCGTTTGAACGATGATTAAGGTAATGAGAAGGTAAAATTGTATCTTTTATATGGTATGAGATTTCATTCATAGAATACTCATGGTGTAATATACTCATAATGCAGGCAGTTATGTGGCTTAATGTGAGCGTTTATTAGATAGATATCCGATTCAAACGCTGGGTAGATATGATAATTATGCTTTATTTCCCAAGATATACAGAGTTAGATCTTATTCATAAATGAATTTATTTCAAGACAGGCGCTCTTCATCTTCATTATCCAAACCATTAGCTCTACTTTGTCTGGTCTATTCCAAATCGAGGGTCGTTTCTGTCCTCCTAGACCTTTGATTGGTAAGCCTTAAGTCTTACTTTTGCTACATCAACCACTCTCAGTATTGTAAAAATCCGACACTATGGACAGCGTGTTGAAAAAAAAAAGCACCGATATATATTATGAGAAACGGGTCGAACTGAGATCTTAGCCATATGTAATCTTATATCTCAATAATGGGTCCCGCGGTTAAGGAGGACATGTAAAGTCCTACCGAAAGAGTACTAGGCCAGAACAGCTGCAATATTGATCCCTTCCCCAAGTCGGTGTCAAAACCGAGAAAATTTACCTTCATCCTTGGTGTGTAGATGTTTAATCTATCATTTCATTGATCCAGGGCTCCTCAAGCATCTGTTTTGCCGTTTTTCTCTCTTCGGGACGCCATTGAAGCATCCCACGCATCATTTGCAAGAAAACTTCTTTATTCTTGCCCTCGAGACGCATCTCGGATTTCTCCAGATCCATATCTTGCGGGATGGGCACCTCTGCTATCCATTTGCCTATACTCCCAAAGGATTAGCATTTTGTTTCACGCCTGTGGCTTCCCCTAGCACGCACCTTCTTTATCAAAAAACTCGGAAGCCCGTACTCCCTTCTCAAGTAGATCTAGCGGAGGAGGACCTAGCATGCCAATCACCTCTGCTAGATGCGCGCGAGTAGAGTAACCTTTCCCGTCGGGATCATTGCCATGGAACATGTGCTTGCCTTCAAATAAATCCCATATCATAACACCTACATTCCATATATCGACAGGATAGCTCCAGGCGGCTTTTACCATGACTTCGGGCGCCTATTAACAATTTAGCATGATCTCTTCAGAGCTTTATATGCGGAGATCCATTGCGATATGTTTTCAGATATAGACTTTTAGATAAACGGAAATCTAAGTGCGGCATCATACTAACTCTATAAATCTGGGGTCCCGCATTGTGATTTCTTTTTAGATCACCTCGCACTGCTGAACCAAAATCGCTCAGAACGGAGTCACCGAAGACTTTCGGAACTTCCAACTGTCTCGAGGCATAGATTGTTATGCCATTGACCAATTTTCGTGGGGATGGATGTTCCATTTCCGCTGCAGTGAAAGCATGAAGAATAGATTCATCTTCTATTTGAGAAAGTATATTATCGGCTTTGATATCTGCATATGGATTTTAGGAATTGGTTCCGTAAGAGTAACGCAGCAATTAAACCGTTATTTGAATTGCACGTTTCAAACGCTATTGAAGAGATAATAGGGTCTCTCGCACCTGTATGAACGAGTTTACACTCTGTATGCAAATAGTCCAGCGCCAGGAATAATTGTCGAAGAGCGCCTTTAAGAAGCATCTCGGTGAAAAGGCCATCTGGAATCCGACGTCTCAGATCTCTAAAACTTTCCCACATGGGCTTTTGCACCAAGCAAGTATGGTCGCCACCAGGACGGGATATTGTGAATGTTTCCAACGCGCTTCTGATGTGGGAATAGCCAGGATGCGAATCATTGCCTTGGCGTAGTTGTTGATAGATTTTGAATTCCTCGAATGGGTTTCCATCACGAATATAGACTTTGAGAGCGACGTGCTCATGCCCTCTAGTTTGTTAAATCTCCTGATACGATTCTTGGTCATATAGGAAGCTTACTGGAGATCACGAGCTAGCCAGACGGTAGATGATACGCCATATCCAAGCTTTCCGAGGACCTGATATTTTGATGCAAAAACATCTCCAATATTCACCGGATAGTATAAATCTTTCTTGAAGCCGTCAAATTGTTCTTCTTCGAAAGTTTGGGCATCACTGATTAAATCAAATCCGGTGCTAGCAAAGCGTAAGGGTGGGGATGGTGCTCTTCGGACAGCGGTTCTTGCCCATTTGAGAAGGGATGCCATTTTGAAGATAAATTATAAGGTTACGTGTTAAACGGATGTTTTGAGTTGGAATTCGAGAGTTGATACGAAAGTGTAATACTGATGTATATAAAGTGAAAGGAATATGCTTTCTAAGAGTAAATCTAATCCTAGAAAGTTATCTTCTTGTTTTCATTTTGCCCCCCATTTGTTATGTTAAACTAACTATATTAAATGTTTTCATTGATTTTATTATAATCCCAAGGTGATTTAGATTTTAGAGTATGAAAAATGTATTATAGGATGATGTTTTAAGTATAACTCTCTGTAAGATACGATAGGAAGCATAGGCTAGGAATTAGGAGCATTTAGAGTGATCTCAATTAAGTTGTTTTACTAGCTATGAGGATAAGAGCTCTGATATATATATATACAAGCTTTGTCTTCAGCCCCTTGTGTTACGGGAGCTGCCTCTAGGGTTATGTGGAAGTGTTTAGAGATCTTTTGAAGTGGTTTAGATTAGACTTCAAATAGGAATTCGATAGGGTTATAACTAGTTATAGTTCTTGTAATTATAATATAAAACTAATGATTATTCTTAAGTATAAAGCTTTATATTGTAATGAAATCCTATTCCTTATATAGACTTTTGTATTTTGTCTAGATTCTTAAGACCTCTTTGATATCTTGGATTATTAAGGATTATAATACACTCCTGAAGCTCCTTGATACTCCATTATATATAATTATATTATATGATACAGTATACTGGGTGCTGTTGTAACACTATCCCCTTCTTATCCTAGTGCTTGTCCTAAGCGTTATATAGTAATAGCTTGCCCTACTTTGGAATATAGTCGTACTATAGTTTGTTTCTTTCAATATAACTAATAATTTTCATAAACGAAAGGAAAGATTACGCTTAGCTCGTTTTGTTGAATCTTATAATCTCAAAATGTTATCTTGTTCTTTATATAAACACCAAGAGTACAAATATATTGTATCTTCTCTAGATTCTTTCTGGTATACTGAATGTATCCACTAAGGGCGTAGATATAATGTTCGTGGCCCTTCTAATAGTGATTGGGATAGTCTGGACTGCCAAAAGGCCAAATTGGAGGAAGAAGAGGAACACATTATAAGTGTTTCTTAGGAAGCGATAGTCAAAGCTATAAGCGTTTCTCAGGAAGCGATAGCTAAAGTTCTTTGTCTTCAGAAACAAAAGTGTTTTCTATTGAAGTGTGAATCTGATATATTATATTGTGGTTTGTATATTCTAAATGAACTCGATATTCTAGAAGAAAAGGAAAGACTGGAAAATGAGTATATTAGAAAAAAAAAGGAGTTAGCATCTGTCTTTGTTACTAGTCTTAACAACAGTTTTTTCGATTCTTCTTCCTTAGACTCTTCGATTCTAGCTTTAATGGATTCTCCTTCTTTCTAGGCAGATCCGGGTATTGCTAATAGAACGTCTCCAATTTCTTAAAGTAGTTAAGGTTTGTTCTTAGTTTCTATGAATTTTCGGTATATAGATAATCTAACTATTTGATCAAATATTTGAT
>JBBMOJ010000511.1:0-27261 GCA_038090695.1 Sclerotinia spermophila | reverse complement strand
AGAGATCTCTAGACACTTCCACGTGACCCTAGAGGCAGCTCCCGTAACAATAAAGTATAGTAGAACCTGATTATATTAAATATATTTATTTCGGAATCCTAGTTATACTAGAAATATTTCCTAATTCCGTCATTTTTGTATGATTATACTCATACCGAGTTTCCTTTCTATAATATATACCAGACAACTTTTAACTAGTTCCGGTATAAAAAGATTGATTTTGATAGTAAAATTGCTTAGCAAAGTCCGAAATACTATAGTCTCATAACCATTTCAGTAATTTGGAAGCCAAATAGAGACATTCGGAGCTAAAGTAGTTATGTATATATTCGAATCAATTATAAGCATTCCTGGATATACCAGTGATCTTAACATAACGGTATTAATGGGTCGAATTTTTAGATCCGGTATAACCAGTGTGCTCTGTACTAATAGATGAAGTCGGGAAGCCGAGAAAGATGAGTCCAGCATGACGACGCTAGTCTAGGTATGGTAAAGCTTCTACTCGCGTAATTTTGTCGCCCGCACTTTGAATATTTTTCATTTTCAACATCTCTTTTGGAAACCTCGAACCACGACAATCTCCATTCCGCCCAAAGAACTTCATCGACAAACCCTTCGAACATATCTCCAAATACCGCAAAAATGGGTGGTGTTACTGTTCGCGATGTTGACGTAAGTATAAGCAATTCTACCAGATGTGAATGGGGGAAGGATGAACTTGAAACTCGATTCGCGACAGCGAATTGGAATTTCAATCATACACAACAATTTAATTGATCGAACTTGATCTTCGCAAACTACCTTCTCTCGTCGATATATGAGCAGGTGTGAGGGGGTCGAAAGATCTCCGCCGACGGAATTATGCTGATTCGACGGGTTAATTCAGGCACAAAAGTTCATTGATGCATATGCTGCTTTCTTGAAGAGACAAGGAAAGCTCCCAATTCCAGGTAATTTATATCTCCAAATTCTTAATTCTTACACACGCGCACATAGGCGCTCAGTAATTACAATATCTAACGAAGACATTTCCTACTGCAGGTTGGGTTGATACCGTCAAGACCAGCGCATCCAACGAGCTCCCACCTCAATCGATCGACTGGTACTATGTTCGTGCTGCTGCCAACGCCCGTCACATCTACCTCCGCAAAACCGTCGGTGTTGGCCGTCTCACCAAGGTTCACGGTTCAACCAAGAACCGTGGTTCCAGACCATCCCATCACGTTAACGCATCTGGATCTGTCGACCGTCACGTCTTGCAATCCCTCGAGAAGATCGGTGTTTTGGAACAAGATGAGGAGAAGGGAGGTCGTCGTATCACTCAATCCGGACAACGTGATTTGGACCGTATCGCCCAGACCACTGTTGAGGCTGATGAGGAAGAAGATGACGAGTAAATCATTTACATCATGGTCTGGGAATGGGAGATCTTTACGGGGTTTGGACTATATGGTGTATCATATAAATAAAAGCTCGTCTTGAAGCACTTTGCTTTTCATTATACCCCGTATGTTATAGCGGTTGACGTTAACGTGAAAGAAATATCAGTGTTGAAGCATATTGATCGCAGCTTTGAATCTGTAACTTGTCCAACTTTCCACTCAACCCACGCTTATTGATCCTTACAATGTTTACAAAGTTTTGTAGATACATTAGTCTTTGACTTGTATTTAAAGCGCTTCTCCCAACTGGCATCGGGCAGTCTCATGCCACATCGATCCTTCTTCACATGGTACGTTCTATACTTTGTAGTCCATATGCCTTATTCCGTGTCCCGCATCATGATGCGACTCTTTATGGAAAGACATCACTGAAGTATGACAATATCCAAAGATCCGTATGGTAACTCGATATTTGTGACGTATAGACATTCAAATGACTAAAAGAATTTATAGCCTGAAACTTTCAAACAATCGGGGACACTGAATGGACAGAGTTTTAAAAGCAGACATTAGTGAATAATAGTACCTGAATCTCGGCACGATAGACTTCTCGCAGGCTCTAAAACATTGAGCTTAAATACTCCTTTCTTACCGCGGCTAATACTAACGTCAGAAGGTAACCTGAGTCGCTTTCGAATCAATTCTTGAATGCACATATCACATGTCTCACACGTGCCAATGCAAGTCTCTCACTGCACCTGATGAGGATCTTAGATCCTTGTCGCTCCTGCCTTATATAGGAAGTTCTTCATACCACAATGCACCTCCCAGGCACCCGCATCGAATGATGTAACACTGCATCGATGATACGGATGTGATTGCTCGTAACTCCGCGTTGAAAATAACTACTTGGACTTCATAACACTGGCATGTTTTCGCTCATCTACCAAGAGTTTTGACAACGCCTACCTTATCGTTTGTACGTGGTCCTCAATATGAAATCTAAGAAAAACTTGGAAACTTCTATTGCCCTCTTACTGTCGTCTCCTGCAATAGCCCAATGGAACACCATTAGCACAACGTCAAACTCGAGTACATTCGATCCGCTCCAGTATGTCAACCAACTTATTGGCACTGACAATGGTGGAAATGTTTTTGCCGGGGCTACCCTTCCATATGGAATGGCTAAAGCGGTCGCTGATGTTGATGGTCAGAATACTGCAGGATTCTCAATGGATGGCAGCAATGTGACTGGATTCTCACATATGCATTATTCTGGCACAGGAGGAAATCCCTCCTTGGGCAACTTCCCCTTATTTCCATCATATTGTCCCGATGATATGATTGATAATTGCAAGTCCTTGATCACAGATCGAGCCACGCCATATGAACTTGACTCTGTAGTGGCCACGCCGGGATATTTTAGTTTGAATCTAGCAAATGGTATTCATGCAGAGATGACCGTTTCGGAGCATGCTGCTCTGTATCACTTCAATTCTCCTATAAAAACATCTTCGAATGGATCCACTTTGAGCCCACTTATTCTCATGGATTTGACGGATTTGAGTGCCAGTAGGCAGAACGCAACCATCAGCGTGGCCGACGATGGGCGAATAAAAGCAAATGGGACTTTTTTTCCAAGTTTCGGTAGTGGTTCATTCATGTCATACGTTTGCGTTGATTTCTCCGGGGCAAGTATCCTGGACACTGGGATATGGGTCAACAATAGAGCAGGAATGCAACCAAAGGAATTATTCGTCATGAGGGGCATAAATCTCTTCTACATTCAAGCTGGAGGATTTGTTCGCTTTCAGGAACCGACTAATGGAACTGTTAGTACTAGAGTGGGTGTAGCCTCATTAGCTCGGATAAAGCTTGCCAGAATGCAGAAAATGAAATACCCGATTGGGACTTTGTTGGGTTGAAGAAGACTGCCGAAAAAGCATGGAGGGAAAAACTGAGTGTTGTGACAATAAAGCCTGGTGATGGTAGTGATTCTTCGCTATTAACCAACTTCTATAGTGCGATATATAGGACTATGATGTCCCCGCAGAACTATACTGGGGAGAATCCCTTATGGGAAAGTAGCGAACCGTACTTTGATTCTTTCTACTGGTAAGACTTCAAGCTCGTTGCTTTGAATTAAGGAGTATTAATAATTACACAGTATATGGGATTCATTCAGATCTCAGCTCCCATTTCTTACAATCATCGATCCATCTGCTTTATCGGAAATGTTCCGCAGTCTTCTCGATACCTACAAGCACGTCGGTTGGCTTCCAGATTGTCGTATGAGTCTCTGTAAAGGGTTTAATCAAGGTGGTTCGAACGCCGATAATGTGATCTCCGATTCATATGTGAAAAATTTCACGGGTATAGACTGGCAACTAGCCTATGAAGCTGTGGTGAACGATGCAGAAAATGAGCCGCTAGATTGGTCCAACGAAGGCCGCGGTGGTTTGATGTCATGGAAAGCTCTGAATTATATCCCTTACCTCGATTATGATTATCTAGGTTTCGGCACGAATTCGAGAAGTATTTCTAGGACTTTGGAGTATTCTTATAACGATTTCTGTATCTCGACTCTTGGCAAAGGTTTAGGGAAACCAGAATATACGAAATATTTGCATCGGGCGACGAATTGGCAGAACCTGTGGAAGGAAGATCAAACTTCATTTATTAATGGTGTGGATACAGGATTTACAGGATTTTTTCAGCCAAAATATCTGAACGGGACGTGGGGGCATCAGGATCCAATACTTTGTAGCCCGTTAGATTCTTTTTGCAGTTTGACGAGTAATCCACAGGAGACCTTTGAGGATAGTATTTGGGAGTATCAATTGTGTGTATCTTCTTTCTCCTCGTGGCGTGTTTACTTACAATTTAACAGTTTTGTACCGCATGATATCGCGACTCTAATTGATCTGCTCGGTGGGCCAGAGAAATTTATCGCTCGTCTTGATTATTTGCATACAAGCGGTCTAACGGATGTCGGAAATGAACCCTCGTTCTTGACAGTGTTTCTTTACCACGTTCGTCTCCCCCATCTATCAGTTCTATATCCTGCTAACTTCCCGCAAGTACGCTGGCCGTCCTGCCCTCTCTGCATCCCGTTCTCATATGTACATACCCACCTACTTCAATACCTCAACCACTGGACTACCTGGTAACGACGATACTGGCGCCATGGCCTCGTTTACCGCATTCTCAATTATGGGCTTATTCCCTAATCCTGGACAAAATGTATATCTAATCATTCCACCTTTCTTTGAATCTCTGGGTTTCACAAATGAGCATGGGAAAAAGAGTACGATTAAGAACGTTGGATGGGATGGAGGTGTGAGAAATATCTTTATACAAAGTTCGAAGGTGGATGGAGTGTTGTGGAACAAGAGTTGGATGTGAGTTATTCTCCCGATGGTGTGGGACTAAGAGAGTAATGTGCTAATTTGATGGGAACACAGTGGGCACGAATTCTTCACGGAGGGACAAACGTTGGAATTGGTCTTAGGCGATACAGAAAGCGGTTGGGGGACCAAAGAGGAGGAATTGCCTCCTAGTATGAATGTTGGTAATATGAAGCTCTAGTTGAAGGACTTGGCATGGATTTAAAGGGAATCAATATTCCACTACCTCAACCAAATTCATTATCAGATCAATCAGAAGCTCCAGATTTCTTGTTGCCCAGTCCAGTTCGTTCCAGTCCAGTCCATTGGGTATTCTAATGTAACAAAAATTCCCCACTCTCTGTTTGCTCTAATTTTTGTTTTCGGTTTTAGGATACTCCATGTAGGGGGTATAAACGTTTGATCATTATATATTGAATCCATTTACCCAGAACTATTTGACAGATCATAGGAACTCAAATCTATCAAGAGAATCGAAGATTTTGATAAAATTGCTGTGTTTGGGTGTTTTCAGTTGCAAGTCAAGATAAATTTGGCCAGCTACTAACTATCCTCTCCAAGGGCCCAACAACACTTGCATATACAGCTTGTGTAAACCTCAGGTTATTCCAATTTGCCTTGTCTTCAAAAATACAAAACATACAACATTTGATCACATGCTCCAATGCCGGCTCTTGCTCACATACCGCGTCTGTTCATTCAAGGGCAGTGAGATAGTTTGTGCTTGCATGCTCTTTTCCATCGATAAGGAAATTCTGACGGATCGACTGCTCCTCAATGCGTTGCCCAAAACACAGTTCGAGCAACACAATGCCAACATCGTTGAGTGATTTTTTGACGGGGGTAGTGGTACTGCTAGGGCTTGGGGATTGTCCTGGTAGTGTGGAACGGGATTTTGTAGAGAGAAAGGAGTGGGAGAGATATGGCTGGTCGATTAAAATTTTGTGGTTGTTCCAATCGCATGGGAAGAGTATATGGCTTTTTTGCAGGTTGCTGCTAAGCCAAGGGGCATTCTGAAGCTGTAGTAATGAAGATGCCAGTATGTGCGCAACTTTGTATCGTTCGTAGCGGTTGAGAGGCGAGAATTTATCAGGCTTTGAGAGAATAGTTTCAAGACTAATGAAGTTTTGCTCATAAAGACTCTGCGCTAAGTGTTTATCTTCAGGGATGCGAAGTTCATGGTAAATTTGATGCTCGTCGGATAATATCCCAAGTAACAGTTAGATGTACCTCTAGAATCGCGAATAGCTTTGCACAGGTCGTTTATTTTGATATCGTATAACGCTGTGGAATTTGATGGGATCGAAGATGAAGCGGCTGAGCCATTTCGAACACAAAGGTTTATTGGTGGCGCAAGGGGTGTAGAATTCACATTCTCATGGGGTACATGAATCCTGACGGACTTTTTCGCTTTTGATTTGAGTCCCGATAGCCATTTCCTGATGCAACTTTTTAGCGAGGGAGTTTGAACGACGTTTCATATCCAATGATCGAAAGAATCAAGTCATTTCAGTGATTGAATTCACGTCAGAAATCAAAATAAAATCAAATGACTTGAGGAAGCCGAGAGAATATCGTCTAAGAACATCCGAATACACTATCGTAAAGACTAATGGGCTACTTCTGAGACCCAAGGGAGAAAGGACCTATTAATGACTTACTTTGTATGGCTTTCTTCTATAACTACATTTGTTGAGACAGATGTGAATGCTGCTGAGTACTTACTCGAGAGCGATCCTTGTGGACTAGACTGTGATGTTGTGGGAGAAGAGGATGCAGGAGCAAGGATTGGTGTAGTACTGATGTTTACCAATGGGGCTGACTTGGACTCGAAATTTCGCCGCAGTTCTTCTCGTCCAACATCCGCTACAGAAGGGTGTGGGGAATTGTCAGCTTGGCCATTACGCTGTGTACTAGCTGGCTTTACACTGACAATGAGCTCCCGGCGCTCGCAAAGTATCTGGCCAGCCCCTTGAACGTCTTCCGTATCTTCATATAACAGGTTGAATGACGATGTCCAGTCTCCCGTGGTACGTTGCTGTAACCGAAGAGATATTTGGTGGGGCTATCGACAATCACAATTCCAGCCGTCTTTGAGAGCCGTGTGTAGACTGTGCGCGTGCCTTTTTATGCACTCAAATATGTTTGCAAAGGCCGTGTCTCTCTTGACGGATTTCATGCTGTCTAATTTATCATTTGAGTCGAGCAGTTCCCGAAGCTTGCGATTATGCTTTTCGAGGGCCTCGACGGTTATCGTGCCTCTTTTACTAAAGCTATGACGAATCCGCTTCAGTTGATAGTCCCAGCTACTGGCTCCCTCGTTTGCCCAGTCAAACTGCAGCTATTATTAGCATATGCATATTGGAGCTGGTTTTCAATAGTTCTGGTTGAAGCCTGACAATTACAAGCTTTCAGTTTAACGAATCTGATTGAATATCCAAATCATTATAATTATTGAATCCTTCTCAAGGATTGAATCCGATTCGGAAGTTGAATAACTTTCATACAACGCTAGACTTCCAAACATCAACACCTGATCAAACACCTGACCTTTCATCGGATATTGATAGCTTACATCTATTTTGTGAATTTGGAGTGTTGTGTATACGGGAAAGAAACGATTTTGTTATCTCACCTTTCCGTCTTTCAGCGACAACATGCTTTCTAATTCTGCCATGAGTTTGTTCATAGTCCTAATTGAACTGAAAAACGCCCTATACGAATGACCTAAGCGCAACTTCAAGGTCGTAGCTAGATCTTGTCGGTGCCATCCATCGTAATTGGAGTCTGTAAGAAAAAGGTGTAGCTCATCCTGGGAAACCTCGGCCGATATAAGGAATCGCTCCAGCATCTGGTCGAACAGTTGTTTTTCAATATCGATAGCATCAATGAAATGCAGGAAATCCGTGCGAAATCTTTTCCATCTCACCAAAGGCTCCCAGCCTTCTTTATAGTGCTCAGCTGCAGAAACTAATAGAGGGAAGCCACCGAAGACCAATCCTGCAATTTCAAATCCAGACATAACGATGGTTGACTATTGTTAATCAAATAAACTTAGACAATCATATGAAACCGAAAATTGAGGATGAATTCCCAGACTCACAATCTTAAAGTAGACGTCTGACAATGTTAGCGCAGAAATACAAAATGAGAATGTCAGCTTCTACCCCATGTCAGCATCCTTGTTTGCAGCGGGGTAACCTCAAGATCGCGGCCCGAGGCTGCATGATTACTGGAATCTTTATCCCTTGAGTTGAGAGCCTTCCAGCAATCAAATTCTTAGATTGAGTAGAATTCGTCGTCGTAAAAGACGGCACATGGAGACATCGGCGTCCCATGCACAGACGATAGCAGGACGACCCCCCAGTGACGACAGTGCAATTATGGGGAGTGCGCTCGAAGCCTCAGCACTTGGTCAATCAGAAGGAATTCATTTTCGTTCTATGGACTGCAGGAAATGTTTTGAACAAAATATCCAGATACTCAAGAAGCTCAGCCTTTCCGAAGCCTCCAGCCAACAGTATGATCGCGATTCATCTCTTTTTACGATGCAGGATACTTTTGCACATTTTAAAGCATGGGGTAATAGTATTGCAGCGTTTCAAAACGTTCTCACACGGAGCTCGCTCGAGTTTCGTCTACAAGAAGCTACGGAGATACACCAAAGAGTCTTGAAGATCCTAGGTAATCTTCAAGTGACATTATATGAGGGTGAGTGAAACTATGGTTCTATGAATTTAGCTGATAGGATCTAGCTGCTCTGATTATCACTGGAAAAGAACCGAACGAGTCATGGCCCGTTGAGGAATTTGGTGATTCTGACAATAAGGAACCAGATTCGGAGCCCGAACAGACTTCTGAGCTTGAGGAACTCATTAAAGCAATGAAAGATGCGAATACCAGTCTTCTCAAGCTCTCAACTATTATTCGAAGGTCACCAAATCGAGATAACTACCTCAAAGCTAGGCTGCGCAAAAATTATATATACCTATAAATAATCTACAGATTATTCGCTTTGTAGGTTATCCGTTAGAGATTCTAATTGTTCTGTGGATTATTTGTTGAGGCTATAAAATTATCCACTTTGTATAGATAATCCGCGGATTATCTGTGGATAATCTGTATGTATAATATTAATATAAATTTTTTATAATTAATATAAATATTAGTATAAATTTAAGCTTGGATTATTTTTAGGCTTGAAAATGATATAGGAATAGTTTCAAATTTAAGCGAAAGTGGAATATATATAATATTCATAAATAATTTGCAGATAATCTATAGATTATTTGCGGATTTATAGATAAACGGATTATCTACAAATAATCTATGGATTATTTATTTAGATTTCTGGATTATCTGTTTTGTATATAGATAATCTACAGATTATCTGTTAGAGGTATTATTCGCTCCACGGGTACCTGTTGTGTAGCCTATTCAAAGTTGCTATGAGATATCAATTCGATGTAAGTTATGACATTCGGCACGTGAGAGAAAAGCATGGCTCTATTAAAAATAGTGCTGATTGGTTAATTGTGCGTCTTGGAAAAGCCATTACAAGGCGACGTCAATACTTAAAATATCGTGGGGATCACTATGGGAAACTTACGAGGGACTGGGACAATATTGCAGTCATTGAGAGAGAGGACAAAACAATTGCTTCAACTAAGGCAACAACATTTGTTGAAAATAGTGAGACAGCCCAGAAAGGTGGATCTGATTTGGGTGACTCTTTCGGCTCGCAGATTTCCTGTGAGGTTACAATTATGGGGGATCCCATAGGAAAGTTGAATGTACCATCACATCCGAAAATGGCATTTGAGGATGTGCCATTCGAGTTCGGTAGTCCCTTTCTATGCCCGTATTGTTTCACAGAACAGGTGGTCAAGAACCGCTCTGCGTGGAAGTATGGATATCTATGCCCGATTGTTTTTCAAAACTCTAGATCTAACGATAATACAGGAAACATGTTTTTAGAGATCTTAGACCGTATGTTTGTACCTTCAAAGAATGTGATTTGAAAATGTTCCGCAGTCGCAATGAATGGTTTGCGCACGAACTTCAAAACCACCGGAGGGAATGGGTCTGTCAGCAATGTCAGCATATTCCATTCTCATCCTCATCAGCATACGAAGTTCATTTAGATTTGTATCATCACATTGAGCTCAAAGGGTCTCAACTCAAAGCGCTGCTGTTGCAAAGCGAAGAACCAGTGGATAAGGTATCTGCCACGGCGTGTCGACTTTGCGATAAGAGGGAATCAAACATTGAAGACGCAAAGCATGACTCCAAACGATCATTGCCTAATGGAAAGCAGCCGTCGCAGTCTCATGGTTCTCTTGGGCAGTTTAGAAGACACTTGGGGCGACATATGGAGCAATTCGCTTTATTTGCATTGCCTACGGACGAAGACGCAATAGATGACGGTAGCATGAGCGAAGGGGAGTATCGCGAAGAGCCATCGGTTTTCAACGATAAAATAGAAGGCAACGGCAGCGACGGCCTCCCTGGAACCGGGTCTCCGGGATTGTGGGCTGATAATGATATCTTCAATGATACAATGCCCCTCTTTTCGCCGCAAAGTACCACTGACGACATACCGAACGACGAGAAAGGAATGGAAACTCAATATCTGAATTTTGTACATAGGCTTCGTTTAAAGAAGGAGTTGTCAGACCAGACGTTTCAGCAGATTTTAAAACACCCATCGGAGAAGAAATGGTCCAGGATTTATTTAAATCATTTAAAAAAACTACGAGAAGAGCAGGCTCGAAATGTGGGTGGTTCCTCAAAGAACGCCCCAGGAAAAGTTATTTTTGCACGAGCTCTTCGCGAATACGAATCAGATGATCAAGGAAAGTTCAAATTTCGCAAGGGGGATATGATACTAGTTATGACGCAATTAGAGAGCGGCTGGTATTATGGGACTACAAATGGTACGAAAGGGTGGTTCCCAAGCAGTTACTGCCAAGCCGTGTCGATTCCCGAGAATATGGGTGTTGATGGGGTGCCTACGCAAGCGCGACGTAATAACAATGATTTATTGAACGATTCTGCCGATTCTAATATGAGTCGAAGAGAAATGGAAACTCTCATAGAAAGTATCAACGTCGAACTTGACAATGCTGCACCCAGTGACCCTGACTCATATTGGACGAAAGTCTCAGATCCTGCAGAACGCGCAAGATACAAAACCGTATCAAACAGAGAGTACCGTGAGTTCAATCCAATGTATTTCATATTTTGGACATACTGATCACGCTCTAGGAGCCAATACCAAGCAACGCCTAGAAGATGTTGAGCGGCGGGCTGCAATGGAGCACATGGGAAGTTTTGCTGATACAATTTCACTCGATGATAATGTCTATGGGAATGCAACCCACCACGTCAAGAGAGTAACTACGGAACCGGAATATCATCACTATTATCAGCCTAATCTCACAACTCGTGACATTGAGTCGGACAACGGCACTGAAATTGGGAATTCGTCTGAGCCGCCAGAATCCCATGCATTCGTTCGCAGTATCTTTCCTACGGGCTCAAAATTAGACTCTGGTCTACCTGAGTCTCGAATATTAGATGATAGAGCTACTGAAAGCACACATTCGCCCTCTCAATCAATACCTCCCGCTGATGAAGTTTTAGGGCCTTCAATGCTCCAGGAATCAGGGGATTTGGCAACGGAACAAGGTGCATCGCATTCGTCAGAAAGATACAGAAGAGATGCAAAGGAAACTCTCAATCTATCGCCGGTACCAAAGCTAGGGACTCTCCAGAGTAGCGAGCAATAGAAAACTGAAATAGGGCCTTGGCAGGATTATGGCACCGATTCCAGCGGCGAAAGCTAATCGAAAATCTTGAGGGATTAGGATCATCAGAAAGGAGGACTGGTTGAGAGGAGAAATTGTTTGGAACGAGATCAAAGTCGAGAACCTTCTTTCTTAAAAGACAGAACGATGGGAGTCAGATGAGCAAGAGAGCTAGCTGCCGCAACAAGACATGCCAGACTGTCAAAAGCGTCAGCTGAAACAGTACAGAGAGCAGAAACAATTGCAGGTAGGATTGGCGCCGGAAAAGTATGAGAAAGAGCAATCCCAACTGAAAAATGAGAGACTTTGATTACAAGACTTTGGGTGTGGGTATGAAGTGCGATAAAAAGCCAAGTCCTAGCAGTTTCTATATATCTATTTATGAGAAATTAAAGCGTACAGTTTGTCTTCCTTAATTAATTCGAGATTGTATTGTGTAGAGTAGAATGGAGAGAGCCTGTTATGCCATTGTTGTGACTAGAGATGAATTGTGTTTATTTCCCACAGTTCAGTATGCTTTTCACTTTCAGAACACCTTAATCTCAATCTCTTCTCTCTACCTTCCCATCACGAGACTCCCAAATTAAACTCCCAGCAAGAACACCAGCACATAACCCCTCAAAAATTGCAACTTTCCTCCACGGTCCAGCGTCAACCCAGAAAATCGCAACAGCAATCGTCCGTCCAATAACTGACAACCACATTGGAAGCTTATCACCTCTCTTGGCAGCGACGAGGTAGAGTGAGCTAGGTGTAGATCAGCAACTTGCAACTGCATTTTCATAACCAATACATCAAGCTCCCAGATTTGAATTGTGTGATCCTGTAGTGTTCTTACCCTATAGATAGACATGATAAAGCTAAAATATGAACAGCGGGTTTCGAATCCGTAAGCAGCAATTCGGCGCTCTTCTTTGCGGCTGTAGACGACAAAAGAGTGATGGCTCCATTCAGGAAATTGAAACCGCCCTGGACTGCAAAAATAGTTGATGATAGAGGAGGCATTTCTTGATGTTGGATGCGCGCGAACAATTATTTGGTCAATACTGCGATTTAGATATTCCTGGAAAGCATTAGAATGATGGTTTTCAGAGTATATAACTCGTGGCTTTTCAGCGCAAACCAAAAAGCCTGTAGAGGGTAGCCTATTGGGAGGCATGGTGGCTTGATGTTTCGCCAAATCCTTTGGTACTTTTCGCCGGTTAAACTCAATTCGACGCGTTCCATTGCGTCCTCTTCTTCCGATTGGTATGAAAGGCCCTCGAATTCGGGGAACTTTTCAATCTCCCAAAGTTATCTATTAAAACGTGTTTCCGGCATGATGATTCCACAACGGATGCTTTCCTTTTCAGCTAACTATGTTATTTCCGATATTTCCATTTTCGCGATTAATTTAAAGCTAGGCTGAAGATGGCTTAGAGCGCTAGCTCGGTTAAGGTTAAATTACCCCTGAAAGGAAATTACCCAAAAGAGCAAGAATTAATCAATCCTTCAAACTCTATTCGTTGATGCTTATCGTGTTTTTATTTATTTTTTGAGAAGTTTAATATTCCAAAAGGTCGAGCTGCTGGCCTGCCTTCTTCGCCAACAAGCAGTGACGAGTGGAGGAAGCTTCAGTTTTCAACAAAGCCAAGGCTGGTAGCTGGTGGGCACGCTAAACAAACGACACAACGAGAAAAAAAGGCAACGACGTGGTCAGGGTATATTCCGAAGAAAGATCGGGTTCTTACCCCATTAGCACTTTCTTCTCGTTTAGAGGGTCACTTCTAGTACTCACCTCCTGTGTTTAATTCCTTAAGCTCTTGATCAAAGTGTATGGTAGGTTTTCAAGAAAATGTTCCTGGGCCTTTCTACGGAGAATGAAATTGCAGTTGCCAACATGAGCAAGTCAGCTTTAACAATTATGAACAAAGTAAATTGCAAGTTAACTTCGATACTGCCGTGTAGATTCCCTGGATGATACTGAACCCGACTATTCTAATTTTTAATACATCTGAGTGTTTGAGTCGGCCACTTTCTTTCGTCAAGGGTGCAAACCCCTGCCATATGCACTAACCACTACTTGTTTGTCATTATTCATTCTTATGCCAACGTCTTATTGATTTTGATCATGTCTATCTACAGAGTGTCCTGTTTCAGCCCCAGATCTTTTGCCATCTCGCTCGCAATTAGGGCAGATGGGGAAGAAGTCGAGTTTATAGGGAAAAAGTTGGATATCTGGAAATGTAGACATGGGTCAATATTTAGATATGGGTTCACAGAAA
Organism: Sclerotinia spermophila; assembly: GCA_038090695.1. Classification (NCBI taxonomy): domain Eukaryota; kingdom Fungi; phylum Ascomycota; class Leotiomycetes; order Helotiales; family Sclerotiniaceae; genus Sclerotinia; species Sclerotinia spermophila. The sequence goes on along the minus strand of JBBMOJ010000511.1, from coordinate 13,396 downwards.
TTTATACCGAAAAAGAAAAACATCGTGATTTCACTTGCAAAGGACCAAGATGGATTTAGAGTCTTCAATTTATGATGATCAATAATGAGGAGCCTTCGCTATCACTCCTTGCTATTTATAAATCACTCTTGTTCAGAGGAATTTCCTACTTCAATGTTCGCCTATATCCGAGACCGTCTTTTCTTCGATGATTCTGCCGTGATATGACTCTCCTTAGAGATCCACTGAATCCAGCGCAAACACCTCATTTATCCCAATTATCAATCTCAACTAACTACATCCTTGAGAGCTAAACCCACCTTAGGCTGGCCAGACCTAAAGCTTCGTGGCTCTTTTGGAACCTCGTTGACTTTCCTGGATGCTCTTCCTATTTCTTCTTTGACAGACCCCCTTCCCCGCGCAATTCCTCCTTTGCTCCCTATCATACGATTACTCCGAGCTTTTAGCTCCGAAATCTTGCCGCCAAACAAGATTCCCGAGATAAAAGCACCATTAAAATGCCTGACCATATCATATTTCCTTCCCTCTTCATATCCATTGCCTTTACACTTTCCTTCCTTCCTTCTCGCCTTCAACCAAATTTCAAACCACGAGACAATATACAAAATGTCAATTCAAGCATAGATTAAACAATGTCAATCCTAATCCCATTCTCAAATTTGACTGCAAAATCAAACACCATATTCTAAAGTTTTCCACACATCGTAACTCATCTTTCGTAAATATGAAAGTTGTAATTCGTACATGGCGCTTCGCCATTACTATGATCAAACGGACGCGGAGTCGAAGATAATTTTGCCACAGATATCTCAGTATATACCCAGTCGTTATAGTGGAACGTACATAGGGATATTGCTATCATTGAGAAAATCCGGAATTTTTGGAAAATTTGTGAGCCGCATATTTCGACTGTCGGGAAATCAATCTCGATGCTGTTGTATAGAAAACAGACATCTGATAATTAATATATGTATATGTGCATCTTCGAATGAACCACGCTCATATTGAGGGGAAATGAGGTTTCATATTCGCAGTTTGCCCCATCGAGTACTAGGAAGTTCGAATATTACTCCCACTATCTCTTATATTCTTGACTAATCTCCGTAATTTCTCCAGGTATAATAGAGGGAACACTGAAGAAGGGATAATGAAGTCGATCGGGTTTATCACCAATCGATGGGTCCGAAGGGATGGCCATCATTGTTGATCTCAGTATAAAGATCAAAGACTGGGGCGCTATCTGCGGCAGTGGCGATCTCAACAGCTTGTGGTATATTGAGATTGATGGGATGATAAAATTCATCGTCATCCGAATCGTCACTCCTCTCGTCCTCCATCTCAGCTTCAGCTTTAGGGACGGTACGGTTTTCGTATTCCTTAATCACCTTCATATAGTTGGCGATACGTTCCTCAGAAACATTCAAGTTGCGAAGGAGAAGTGCCCGGTCAAATGTTGCGTGGACCTCAACGTCATTCTCCTGCTCCCATTGTTGGAGCTCGAACAAATCCCATGACGTCTTAGCTTTCAGCAATTGCATTTCTGCTGGCTCCATTGTGACGGCGACACTTGAGAGCTCTGCTGGGACCCTGAGCTTTCGATAAAGCTCGGCATCTTCATCGGAGTCTATGGTTAAAAGACCATCGTCTTTTTTGGACTTCCTCAGACGGGTTTCATCTATGATGATGCAATCGGAAGTATCGCTTTCCGAAATGTCCGCCTCTTCGATGTCGGAATCATCTGAATCATCAGATGCGTCATCAAAATCTTCAAGTGCAGGTAAGCCAACGCTGCCATCTACGCCAACATAAGGCTCAATGCTTACCCCGGGTGTGTTGGAAAGTGGAGTCTCCTCTCCAGACTCATCGCTGGATTCTCTCTCAGAATCAAAACCTTTCTTTTCATTGAACGAAGGCTGCTCTGCTGGAATTTCCATGTCGTTTGAGAAATCAAACGAAGTGTCGAGCAGGGAAAACAGGTGATTCTCCTCTGCACCTTCAGATCCATGACCCGAAACATTATCAGCCTCATAGGACGCCCCATGAAACTCTCCTTTAGACTCAGAGAAATTCTGCGGGAACTCCTGACTGAAATCCTCCGAAGAGAATTTTGAGGACTCAACATGGTCGGATGAAATTACCTCGGAGTGATCTTGCTGATATCTCTCGTCAGAGGAAAACTCTTCTTCTTCTGGGGCATCGAAGGCAGAACGAGGAACGACCGGCAGAGAGGCGTTTTTCTTCTTCTCTTCTTCAATAGCTGCGTCCTCCACCATTTGCGCTTCAAGACAACGAGTGATTTCAGCTTCCAGTGCATCGAATGTGTCAGAAAGACCGTAGTTATCACCCTCATCGGCATCGGACATTCCACTATCATAGCCTCTATCCTTAACATAGAAGGGTTCCTCTTGCATGATACCATTAGGTCCAGGGTACAAGACAGGCGCCTGAGAGATCCGGACGGGCTTTTTATCAGGCTCATCTTTGATTGAAGATTTTTCGGCGAGGTCATCTGTCGAATCTTCATCAGAAGCTTCACTATCTTCTGGTCGAGATGAAATTAAAGCTTCCAGTGCTGATTGTAGCTGGTCAGCATGGAGGGAGTTTTGGATTTCGATTTCCATCTCGCGCTCTAACTGGAGTTCCTCTGGGTCTCTACCCTCCACTGTATCAGATGGTTCCGGGTTGGGAGTGACGGGCTTGAAGGATTCTTGGGTGTCTTCAAGTCTGAAAAAGTCGTTCACGACAGACTCTTTATCCGGCTTGGCAACTTGAAGTTGAGGGGCCCCAAGGAATTGTTTGATCCCTCGTTGTGCTTTGTCTACAGGCGCAACCATGGAATGAGGGCTGATAATACCTTGATCGATCTCTGTCTCTGGCAAAGCCTCTTGTGCAGCGTTAGAATCTACCACAAGAGCGCAATTTACTTCAGCCACAGGTCGGGACTGTTCAGAAACCTCCAATTCCTTTGGGTCCAATTTCTCTTCCGTGTTGCCTACGGTATCTTCAACATGGTCGGCGACTGGAGACTTTGGAGCCGGTGCCACAACATCACTTTTCTTTCCCTTGGTGATCACCTTCTTTGGTGCGGGAGTTGGTTTAGTGACAATGGAAGACTTTGATTTATCAACCTTTTTGGTTGATGTCTTGGCTGGCAATGGTGCCGACGAAGCCGATGGTTCTTTTTTTGCGACCTTGGAGGCAGGAGTAGCGCGACGGCGAGTAGATTTAATCTCTGCCTTGGTATTCAATGGTGCCGATGAAGCTGGTGCCTTTGTGGCTTCTACATTAGAAGCAGGATTCGCGTGACGGCGAGTAGGCTTAACCTTGTCAGGAATGCTGGGAACGGCTGGTGGTGGGCTCTGAATTGGTTGAGCTGCTACAGCCGATGCTCCACCAAAAAGCTCCTCCATAGAAAGATTCGGAAGATATCTATGATTTGAGGATACTCCTGTCGATGGACTAGCTGACCCGCTTTGCGGTACACTCAACTTCGCCTTACTCTTTGCGGAAACAGACTTCATTGAACTGTTCGCGGAGTCCTTGTCACTTACCTTCACCGTCTCAGGAACTGGCTTAGGTTGCGCAGTAACCTTCTTTGGTGCTGGCTTCTTGCTGGACTTTGAACCACCAAAACTCAAAACATTCTTAGTAGGGTTGTTTTGAACCTTTGTCTCCTTCACCGGAGCGCGCTTGGCTGGAGCCTATTTGATTGGTTAGTAAATTCTCGCTTATTATTCTAGAAATATAAACAGCTCGTGATCAGACTTACAGCGACAGGTTTCTTGATGGGTGCAGTAATCTTCTGTTTCTTAGCAGAACCACTGGCTTCTTCTTCTCCATCTCGCTTGCGCTTGGTGGGAGGATTTTCGAAGTTCATGCCGGCCTTGGTAGTCTTTGGCTTCTTGGCAGGCTTTGCGATTTCTTCTTCTAAATCGCTGGAGTCGGTATCGAACACCTTGCGCTTGGTGTAAAGATCCTTGTTCTCTCCAGGTTTCTAGATACAACGTTACCATACTATTCAACTAGCTACCAATAAGTTAGGATTGGGGGTGCTAGACATACCCTAAGGTCCTGCGACTTTTGGACTCTGGGAGGGAGCTTTGGGAGGGCAGGCTGGAACTTAGTCGTGTTCTTGCCCTCGTTAATGTTGTCGCTGCGGCCAAAGATCTGGAAAATAGCGTTAGTATGTAATTTCATGGAGAATTTAGAAGTGGAGATTAATCAAGTACATACTTTTTGGTCTTTCTTGTTCGGTGGTGCACGGGGAGTGGTCCGGACAGAAGCCTTGGCCGATGTAGATTTTCGATTCTGGTTGCCGTTGTTCATGCGACCAGAGAACACAATCTCCTCATCGTCGCTATCGACCTCCCCTTCTTCTTTCTCTGCCATCTGGGGCTTCTTGCGACCTGCGGCAGCTTCCTCTGAGGCTTTCTTCTCCGCAACCTCGGCCATTGATTTTCCTGGGCGCTTTTTGATGCGAGGAAGAAAGCCCGTGGATGAGATGGGGTTGTGAGTGCTCTGTTGACTATCATCAGCACAAGTAACTACTAAAGATGAACTATATGGACATACCAATTGAGGAGCTTGGGTAATAGAAGTTGCGCTTGTAGATGTGCTGGCTTTTGCGGGAGAGTTCGCAGCCTACGAATATTGTTAGTATCGAGAACTTATAATATTATGTCTCATAGGGAAAGTAAACTACTTACTTCGCGAGCCTTCTTTTCGGCAGCTTCGGCGCGTTTTGCCTTGAGTTTCTCGATTCCAGCGAAAATCTTTTGCTGTTTGGTCTATTCAGTTAGCATTGATGATATCTTGTTTAATGTCGACATAAAAGACAGGAGCACATATGAGATATGGATGGTTAAGAGTCAGAGTGCATACCATACTGTTGTCTCGTTGAGAAGGCATTGTGAATGGAAATCTGGATATTTGTGATGTAATGGTAATTGGTATGTGTATGAATTGAATATTACTTAGAAAGTAATATGTGGTAGAGGTTGAAGTTGTGTTGTAAATGTAAGTTAACTGAAGTGGTATCCAAAAGGTATTCTTGAAAAAAGTGTTGAGTCTGAAAGTTTCTTGTAGAGTACGGAGAAGATGATGGAGAGATTATTTGGAAGATGGATTGCGAGAAAGCTTATATGTGAAAACAATATGTCTGCTACGGCGTCAAAATCATGCTACAATCTTTTTCTGAACGCTTCGAGCTGGCTGTATTGAACATTTCATTTTCACTATCGAGAACCGTATTAGCCACAAATTATGGTGAATCGTGATGCCGTACACAAATAGATTACCGCTTGAAATGAACTCGAATAACCAATCAGCCTGTTGTTCATGGCCTTACGGTCATGACGATACTGCAGTAAGGAGATTTCTGATCATGGTTGCCTCAAGAACCGTATCCATTTTGTTGAGACAAATATCAATGTCCCTGCTGCAATTGGACAAGACTATTGTACGATTGGATTGAAAGAGTTGGTAGGTTAACTTAAATGTCACCTCCGTCCATCAAACATCCGTAGCAATACAGAAAAAAGATGCGATTGATGTTCGGACCGTTTCCTGTTACACTAGGCATAATACCGGCTATCCAACAAACTTCGATCATTAAAGTCAGTTGTTCCTTGGAGCTCAGTCAGATGGTGAGTGTTTATACAGCTCACTACTGCATCACTTAGATGGTTTTGATATACATAGAATCGAATAGAAAGAATATATACGTTAACACTAATACGTATTCCGTTGAGGACAGGCAGCTCTTGTACCAGTCTGAGATGGATGCCTTTTTTACTCCATTATTGCAGATGCTACAGGGATACCAGAATGTATATCCGTGCCTCATTGCTTCATGCGATTCATAACTAAAGATAGAGAGAGCACATCACATCTTGGAAATCTCTAAATTCAAAGAAGTAACTACTCCTGAGTCACAAAGTCTCAATGGATCTCTGTTTTGATGGGTATTCTAGAGCCTATCTAAGAATCGCGAGCATTCCTCCAGTGCCAAATTCAATCAGTGATGCTATCTTACTTGGTTCAGATATAACTTCGCGATGCGATGGCCGATAGTGCAATTTGCAATGCTATTGAGCCTTCGATTTAAACGTTGTTTGCTTCGCTATACGCCTTACTGAATAAATTTCGACTCAAACTAAGACCCAGGTAAATGAATTGAGTAGACTTGTACTCAACACGCACATAATTGAAGTTGACTCAGACCAATTGATGCACATGATTATGAGATTCATTGTATCCTTCACTTTTATTAGGATAAAACGCTTTTTGGCTTCAAAAATTCCATCCCGAAGGATTTCGAGTGAATGATGTTATTCTACTAACATTTCACTACCGCCTTTCACTGGCCATTTTTCACTGGATCAGCTGAATCATAGCCCTCGCTCTATGGTTTAGACGAATTGGAATCATGTTGGAAACAAAATATATTGATTTGAGTTTGAAGTTTGAGTAAGGATGTAGTGGTTTTTAAGTGAGTTTTGCCGAGAGACCATCTTAATCGACTATACCTGTTCTGAACTAGTTAAATTTTGACGTGCTAATGATTAAAAAAAACAGTAATAAGATTTGCGCCTCTCTTTTGAGATTCGAGTTGATACCGGAACCAAAGCAGTCATCATATTTCAGATGCCCTGCACGTCATTCAGTGCTCTTTTAACGGGCTTCCTTGATGCGCCGAATGTTATAAGATGTGGGACAGCCAGATGTCTGAAGAATAAAAGATTCTACGGCTGGACTGTAAGGGATGCAAGATGAGTGGTAGATGATGTTGCAAACTTTCAAATTCTGAAATATAGAACATGAAATATAATGACAGTACTACAAATATAATCTTTGGCAGCAGGCCTTCAAACTCAATACATCCATCATACAGTTGCCAATATTCTCCATTCCAGCGGTATGGATACTTCTACAATGCTGCCAGTATCGCGTTGTACGCAGGTTTGGGAGAATAATTTGCATCAAACAACAATGGGGTGGAACTTGCACGCCATGAATCTGGATCACGAAGACCCCATACCGTGATACCAACACAACTGCTCACACCCAAACATGCTTTGACGACCTGTTCAATAATTAGAATGATGTTTTGTTCAACTCGAAGCTGATTTTTTGGAATTCAAACTCACATTAACATAATCATCAGAAGCGGCCCCAACAATATCCAATTCTGTGATCGCAACTTCACTGACACCAGAAGCTGCAAGTGCAGTCAAAGCGCCTAATGCAGCAGCTCCCTGGCCCGCTTGGAGATGGGCCTGCGAGCCGATCCCATCAATAGGAATTCCTTGAGCAATCCAAGTTTTGACATGTGCGACCATTCCGGTGGTGACTTTGGCGTAGGTTGCAGAATCCAGGCTTTAGAAATTGTTAGCTTCGCATGGGAAAGTTTGAAGGATAGAAGTACTTGTAATCATTGATGTAGAGCTTCGCGTTTGGATCAGCTGCTCGAGCGGCCTTGAAGGCGATGGAGACGAAGCTTTCGCCGAGGACTGTGTAGAACACGCTGGTTCTCATTGAACCATCTTCATTGAAGATTTCATTGACGACATCCTAAATTTTTTAGTTATGTGATCAGAGTCGATGTATGATGACATACCCATGCGTAAATCTTTCCCTTCCAGCGAGTCACCTCCTGGGTAACATGATTTTGAAGGACGGCAGTGAGCGTTGCTGCAGACGTAATGGAGCTTACCCAGGTTGGAAGCTGAGAATGCCAGCCTATCAATGTCAGTTCTCGGTTTCAAAGACAATTTTGGTATAACAAACAGAGTGTGTGGCCGCGAACAATTTTCGAGTTGTTCACCGCCCAATTTACCAAATAATCGCCACCAGCAAAGTTGAAACTGTTTTGTGATGCTATCAAAAGTCAGCAATATATTCTCGAAAGCCAATATTCGTATTTGTACCCTCAATAGTATCCCACTTCATGCTATTCTCTGGTGTTACTTGTCCAAAATTGGCTTTGATGACAGCAGCATTGCTTCCAGTAGTAAGAAGACCCTGATCTGTGGCAAGACCAAAATATTTCTTGCCATGAGCAACGAACTTGGCGTTGATGCTGCTTTGAGTGCTGGTTGGACTTGCTACCGCACTTGTCGAAGTTGTTGAGGTAGTTAATGTCGTTGCAGTGGTGGAGACGGCAGTTCCAGGGAGACACTGGGAGTAATCTAATGAAATGAGCAAGTCTTGCTAATGTGTTTAGAACTTTAACATACATGCGCTATAACTATATTAGCTTCAGTCAAATGTTTAGCATAACATCCATACTCACTTTGAAGCTGTGCAAGTGTATCCTGCTACACAGGTTGTAGCACCAGTCCAACCAATACCGCCACCTGAAAGGGTCAATCATGATCTACTTTTGTTAAGTTAAGTCAACTTACATTGACCCCAACCTTGACTTTGTGCAAGAGCCAAGTTGATATGACTGAGCACGGCAGCCAAAGCTGCAATGTTACAAACTGTAAGCATATTGTTGTCCTACTCAAAAAGTCGATGGGTCAAGAGAATGAAAGTGTTTGAGTATAGAGTAGTAGAAAACAATGAAGGGAGATATCTTGATTCATATATACTCTCATATCTCATGAATTCATTTTGTGTTTGTAAGCCAAGATGGGGTAAAGGAGCAATCGAACACAAGCATTGGAGTATTCAGAATTTTAGATCATCAGCACCAAGCAAAAGCCGCTTCTCCCGTCCTTCCGGCATCAATAGGCTAATATTAAGCATTAAGTTATTTACCTTGTAGATACAAATGACAAGTTCCAGACTGACACTTGACATCAAATTAATTTTGTTTCAAATGTTTCAAGGGCGGCCCGGCTAAGCACCCCGCAAATGCCAAGATTGGTTGAGGATAAACTACGCAAAGAGCCTAAATTGAAAAATGGGATACATGCAAGGGATATAACCACAATGTTGTATTCACGCGGGGTTTCGTCTATAGAGATTCAATTCATGATTCTTGGGTGGGCTACAACTAAGCTGAACTATTCCATGCTTTCCAGCTTCCATGACTATATTATCGATCACTATAGGAATGTTTTTACCGCAGGAGGGCTGTGAAATGAGACCCCTAATTTGTACTTGCAAAAAGTGGCAACATTCTGCCAAAAATCCTAACATGGAAACAACTTGTCAAAAATGACTTCCTTGTCGGCAGAAGATTCTGGAGGTGCACAAATTGGGACCTCGATACGATACTTGACGTGGACCTCGACGATCTTCTAATTTGGCCCGATGGGTTTTAAATGATTATTCTGCACAACCTCTGCATTAATCTGGCTAAACTACTGGATAATACTGAGAAGACGACCATTGTGTTCCAAATCCTGTTGCGCTTTCTGCGTAGCTTCGTGGAGCTTGCAACGGTGGAAAATGTTAGATCTAGATCTCGAAGCGCAAGATTGAGAAAAGAGAAACCATAGATATAATTTCTTCTTGACTTCAATTCGTTTTTGTGTAGTGAAGAAAATTTGACAAAAAGGGTTTGTGGTTACAACATTTGCTAGCTTCAAGAAAGCCGCAAAGTCGCTGATGTTTGCGGAATTTGCGGACATGACATCCGCGCCGCAAGAAGGGGGCTTCCCGTGAGAAAGGTGCTTTAATACGGTGTGAACGGAATTGAAAAATCTCCAAATTACTTTTGATGACGATGATTGTAGTTGGTTTTGAGTTTAAGAGCCTGCAAGCATATATAATAAAAAGGCTTTGCCTAGGACGATGGCTGACCAGCAAACTTTCGCAGGTATTGAGATCAATCTGGTACAAATAGAAATAAGCTTCTCCATCTATGTCCGTCGCTTTATACTAGGGTCGTCAATGTGTATGTACCGAAGCATAGAGTAGCCCCATACTGCGAGAAATTTCATGAAAGGAATGATTCCATGACATCGCGATGCTTGATAAACATATAAGCCAGTATTTGACAAGGAACAAAATGGTGATTTTCCATGGAAAATACATTATTGGATCATATACCTGCTCACGAGGGCATTGACCTGGATGCAAATACCTGTGATGGCAGGTTCTCTCTAAGGGTACGGAGGATTGGAAACGACTTCATAACTTCAATGTCATCCACGGTCCACCTGTAGTACAGTACAGATAACTATGATGAGATAAACAACACAACAAAAGAGAATAGGAGCGTAACATATCCAGGAACCTCCCGTCGTTGAAATAAGGTGAAACCGAGATGTTTATTGTCGATTTAACCTAAACATTAACCTTAATAAATAGCGGGTATTGACAAGGTGGGCACGTAAATGGCGATATAAGGTACTTGTATCAAATGAAATATTGCCATAGAAATTACGTGCAGATGCTTGTTTTTGGGACGTTGAATATCAGATGTGAAAAGTCCCGGAGAGTTATTATTTCCTGGATGAAGCCTGTAACCTAGCATGCTTGAAAATCCATGGCCCGATGATTTGATAAATATTTCAAACTACCATATCGACCACAACCACATTAATGATAATACTAAAACAAGGTACTGTTGAACTAGTTTTTTGAAGGGTTTGCGAATTCTGGATTAGTTGTTTTGGCCTTTGCAGATTGCATTGGACGACATTTTAGGTATATGTATTTTAAAAGTAAACGCTTAAGCATTAATTAATATAACCAGGCACTTTGGCGGAGTGGTTAACGCGATGCCCTGCTATTGTATAAAACAAAGTCAGGCATTTCCTTCGGGAGCGAGTGTTCGAATCACTCAGGTGTCGTTTTGTTTGTGTCCTTTTTGTCCTATTTCACACCTTTTCTTATTCTTTTCATACAATATCTTTTTCAATTTATGGATGCTATTTTTCGTGATCCCTGTTCGTTGTGGATCCGAGATAATTTCTTCGTTTGTATGTGGGGAAAATGGCCCCTTTTAAGATTCGCTTGTTTATACGAAATGCTTTATCACAATCTTTGTTTCTGGTCATAAAAATTGTAGGATAAACCACCATTACATGAGCAAGGATAAGTGACTCTCATGGCATCAAAATTGACGTTTTTCTATTCTTACGTTATGTAGATTCGGGTCTAAACAGGCAGATTCTGTTGTAGATTCCAGACCAAATCATAGATTTTAGTCTTATATTATAGATTCTGTTATAGATTCTAGACCAAAGTCAAACATTCTAGCCTTCTATTGTAGATTCCACTTTTCCCAAATTCTACTTTTCCATTTTAGGTTCTACCTTCTCATTTTAGACTCTACCCTTTCACTATATATTATATTCTCTCCTTTTCCACCCTTCCTCTTCTGCTATCAAAAACAAGAAAAGAACGAAAAGAACGCTTCTACATGCTTCACATTAAGTCCTACCTCTTACCTACCTACGATCTAAACGGCATGAGAGTAGTTCATCGTACGGACAATCAACTGAAGTTGTAGTTTCTAAGCCCTTTCATCGCATAAAGTATTACAGTTAAGTTAACATCGCTTTTGGCACCGTTTTTTACTTTTGAAGTATAGCTTCCTTTGTTCCGAGAAAATTCAAATACAACGGCTTGAATTCCATGTCTGACAAGATTTGATTGAATTAGCCTTACTTGGGAATACACAACCGCCTGTAAAGCCATCCTCTATAATCGCATGAGAATTCCCACACAATAAAGACTTAACCACAATCCCCTCCTCCCAATCACACACATTCAATCAGCAAGTCACCAGCGAGCTCTAACATGCATCTTAAACTCAACTATGTTTGAATACACCATCACCGGATTCTTAACTCTTCAAGTTTCCACAATATAACACCCATCCCCATCAATGCCTCTCCAAACCGTTACCGTCGAATCTCCCGCCGGCGCAGTCCGCACATACTACCAAGCATCTGATGGACCCATTCTCGAACTCTGACCCAGTTTCCTTGCTATTTCCGGCTATTACAGTTTTGTTCTAGTTCCTGCCAGTGTCGCAAAACTTGTTATTCCTCTTGCTTCTATATATCCTGGGGATCTTTAGATGAGGTAGCTACATATATGGATTCTCATTTCTATTTCCATTTCATTTTCTTATTTCATGCTTATCCCCAGAACATACTCATCGAATACTAATCCCATCCATCTAGATCCATCTCTACTACACCCGCACGCACTACACCAACACACTAATACTAGTACTCCCAAGCGAGAAGATCTTCCAACCCGATACCGTATAGGCCGGCTGGACAGACAGAACTCTCAACACTCGCGAATACATCGCGCAAACCAACACGAGTCTGTACATATTGACTGCCTCTCACGATGAAACGACTGTGGAAAATAGTACGTATACGTGGGGTGTAGCGTTTGTGTGTTCAACGGGGGGTCTGTCTATTGCAATTCCGGGACTTCTATGCAAGGATTGGAAGAAGACGGCGATGATGGAGTGGGGTGTGGTGGTGGTTTATGTTTAGGGGCACGATGGATGTTCTGGGTATGGGTATTTTTGTAGTACTTCGTGAGTGCTGGGTGAGAGTTTATTTGTTAAGATACTTTGGACGCGAGATATTTCTGCTGTTTTTTTTTTCATCCACAGGACGAAGCTAGCTAGTCCGTGAGGCGAGAGGTAATTTCCAGAATGTGATTTGTATGTGAGATTGTATACAATATTAATCGTCTTCTTTTCTCGATTCTTTTTATGGTTTTTGTATAATATCATATCAATCTCAATCTCAATCTCATCCCAACATCATCGCCACAGAACTCAAAGCAATCATTCGATTCTCATAAACTATAATAAAACCTCTCTCAATATCGCAATTTGATACTTCTTTCTTCCCGAGCATATTTTTTTTTTCTCATTTGAAGAGTGAATTTCCCTCGTCTAAGTGATTTATACTGACTGGGTTGTGTATATCAAGTGATAAGCTTATGTTTATCTATTTATATAGATAGTTAGATATGGATGGAGTTCTTCCTGCTTTTAGCACTCGAGTATTTCAGTCTTCTTCTTTCTTCCTTCCTCCCTTCTATCTCTCCTATTATTCCACCCCTCCTCCCCCCATCTTCCCATATCCTATATCCCCTCTTACCATTCCATCTATTACTATACTTCTCCAATCCTCAACAATCTAGAGATACTACGAAGAAAGCAATAAGCCAAATAGAAAGTAGAAAGTAGAAAGAAAGTAGAATTCTACGCTAGAGGATGGAAGATCAGAAACATGCGCGGGGGGGGGGGGGGGGGTTGAATTAAGGTAGAAGACTTAAAGGAATGTAAAATTATATAACAAACGAATTTTATTATAATAATAAAAAAATTTAACCAATTTTTTCCGGTTGTGGTGTTTGAATTCGAACACAAACAACACAAAACACCACTAAACAACAAACATCACTCACCTAAAAAACAAAACCAACACCACCCACCCCCCCCCCCCCCCCCCCCCCCCCC
>JBBMOJ010000510.1:0-27404 GCA_038090695.1 Sclerotinia spermophila | reverse complement strand
ATCCCGTGATTTCCTGATCATGTGACTCGGTATGTTGGATGCCGTCATAACAAAAGTCTAAAAGAGGGGATACTATATTACGAATACGATATAACGATAGGTAATATATTTCACTATAAATACACTACTAAATACTAAATGTGTTTTTAGTTCAGGCAGAAATCTATTTTTAGTATAATGGCAAAATGATTGTTATCGGCCTCGGTAATGTATGTGAGTGAGTTTCCAATGTAAATTCCAAAATATACCTTTTCCTCCATCCATGGTCCACCAGGTCCGTCCTTATCGGAATAATTGTATGAAAATTAACCAACCTCTCCCTCATCTTCTTAACAATCACAACTTCACAACTTTACTTTACTCTACTCTAATCTCTCTCTCTCCCTCTCTCCCTCTCTCCCTTTTCTACACCATATCCTCCTACCTATTATACCTAAGATCTCTCTCTCTCTCTCTCTCTCCTTTCCTTTCCTTTCCTTTCCTTCCCGTAAACATTCACACACATACACACACACACACAAAAACACAGAACAAGAATACATTCACATTCACCGCTATCCCACCCATATTATATATTATATAATAATAAATACAATAACTACAATGGAATAAATAAATCGCGACCATGTTATCCAGAGTACAACGCTCCACCAAGAAGAAAAGAAGCACAGCAACTTCCCAGTTCAGAGTCCAGCGTTCAACAACCCTGAAACCAAGCATTCCCGACATTCTTCATCCGAGAGAGAGGAGACAACGCAGCCACTTTCTCTAGCTTCCCATCTAGTCCGCACACAGAAAACGCCCGAATCATGGCTTATTTATCACATTTAATAGGCCACATTCCAAACCCGGATGAACAACAACGTACCGGTAGCACATTGAAATGTTGTTGCGGCCGCAAAGAGTGCGCATTTCTCCTTCATAATGGCGAGGTTCTGGACAAGCTGGAGGGTGATGTGACATTAGCTGCTCAAATGGGTCAGGTATGAAGAATGATTCTCCTCCAATGTCTCTCAATTTCTTTCTGTGTTGATGTTACTATTGATTTTTTTTTCTACATTCCTCAATATTTCTCATTTTTCTCTTCACTTTGTCAAACCTCGGGGGAAATTAAAGGTAGCAAAGATTTTACTTGGGGAAGGTGGATACTGTGACCTTGTTTCTTGGATTGTTTACATTTGGCATTGATTTAAATTAATCTAATCTGCTTTCTTTATTTACAACCCAGCGGTATCGCACGCGCTTCTATATATAATTAAGGGGATGCGAAGGAGTGGGGGGGAGGATTAAATATTAGGAAGATGAATCAAACATTGACTTTTGCTTTGCAGGCTTTGTTGAAAAGACATGAACATTATATGCTCGATGCGGAACGAGAACGAGCGAAGATGACGGCGAAGATCGAGCAGTTGGAAGCGGATAAGAAGGAATTGGAAATGAAAAACGAAAAGACGATTGAGGAAAATAAGGCTCTGTTAGATCAACTCGAAGGTCTCAATGGTAGCTATGAGGAATCGGAAGCCCAGATCAAACTACTCGAGTCAACGTTACAAAGTACGCGTGCCGAAATGAAGCGTTTGGAGACTTTGGCTTCGAGAACACATCAACTGGAGAGAGATTTGGCAATTTTGGAGGATGAACAAGAAACGTTACGAAAAACCATTATACATACGGCAGCAGAAGAACGCACGGCGATCTTGAGATGGAAGAGGGCGGAACGAGGACTTTGTGATTTACAGGATCAGTTGGAAAGAATTGCACGTGAAGCACAAGAAGAAAAGGAACGACATGTGGAAATCTTGGGTCGCATGGAGAGACAACGGAGGGTCGAAAGAGAATTAGACACAGCCGCTTGTCGTTTGAAGGGTGCTGCTGCCGCCACATCTGGAAGAGGCAAGCATGGTACCAGTGTTGTATCGCATTTTGTGAAGGATATTCTACAGGATAATGCGAATCTACAACTGGGGATCGTGGAGTTAAGAGAGATGTTAATGAATTCGAATGATGAAGTACAGACATTGCGAGAACAATTATTGATGCATCAACCGATGTATGCGGATGATGTTGACAATGTAAATCAGCAGCGGACATTAGGGGCAGAACTTGCGCCAAGCGAAGAAGATTCCGAACAACGACCACAGGAACCACAAGTTATTTCCCAATCGCTTCATATACATCACCATTACCATATACCTAAGAAAGAGGAGGCTCGCAAGCCAAAAAAGAAGCGAACCTCTTTGAGTTCTAGTATTTTCCCTCCCATCATTCGAAGTCCGCAATCTCCACGAATTTCTCGAGGCGCAGAAAATGCTATATTATCTCAAACAGCAGTCACCGTCCCAAGTCCTATTAATTCGAATAATCGATGGTCAGTTCAATCAAGTCAACTGTCCGAATTTGCTCCTTCATCAGTGCCATCTTCTCCACAATCCATGTATCGAAGTAGTGCTCTATTTGATCGAAATTTCGATCTCGATTCATCTCCTCCAACATCACCTACCTCAAGTATTGATCCACTGTCACCTCGAATTCATCCTTCGTATCATAGAAAGCGACCATCTGAAGTTTCAACTCGAGCTATGACTAATTTTCAACCTCATAACATAATTCATGAGGAGGAGGATGATGATTCTCAGGATGTTTCAGACCTACAATCTACCGGCGTTCCTTCTCTCACGGATGATTCTACGAACCCTACCACTTCGGATGTGTCTGATAATGCGATTGAGGAGTGGATTCCTTCTCAATTTGGTCCCAGGCTACATCGCTCTTCATCTCATGAATCGATCGTCTCAATTTCAGGCATCGATATTCATACACTCAAAGCTCGACCTTCACAATTGAATATGGCCTCGACAGGAACATTGTTAAGATCACGATCTAGACTTTCAACTTCGACAAGGACGTATTCTACTGAAACCAGCACTGGTGCGTCTATGATTACAGCTCGGCCTACTTTATCTCGAACCACTCATGATAGTACGAGTTATCTTCGTTCAAGCATTGGACACACAAACTCATCGAGATCACCTAGTAACGATAGAAGTTCCATTCGATCCAGCTCATCTAATGAAGGTAATAGCAATAGTAATGGTTTAGGAAAGAAAGTGGGTGGTTGGGTCTTTGGTCGTTGGGGAATGTCTCCTGCTAAATCAACAAATGATCTGAGAAGTCCCTCACAAGCTCATATACCCATTCCCCCGCCGACTATCCGAGCTGTGAGCACACCATCCATCTCTATAACGCAAGAACCTTTAAGAACCAACATGGGGAGAGCAGCAGGTATTAATCAAAAGGGACCGATTCCCGGGTTTAGAAAAAAGGAAAAAGCACCCAGTAAGGTGGTCCCGGATGTGGTGGATCGAGATGCATTGGCGGAGGTGCTCGAGGAATGAAGATTATGTTGAGTTTTATAGGGATAATAGAGTAAGAGGTCAAATTTCAACATCATCATATAGGATCGGATAAGGGATACGGATCACTTCAACATATTGCTATATGAACGGAAGTTTTTGGGTCGATTTTCTCATTGAATTTGAAGGTGGATATTAGATGTATGATATTGGTGGATTACATTTATTTTTTATTTTTTATACATAATTTGCGAGGCGTTTTATGGGTTTATTGGGTGGTTTACTGGGTGGTTTACTGGTCGGATGGTTGGGATGGGTTGGGTTAGGATGGAGTGTTTTTGGATGGATACCCTTTTTGCGTTTGGTGTGTATATTTTTTAATCTTTGTTTTTTCGGGGGGAGGGAGGGGGAATGTATGGTTGGATGGATGGATGTATCTATCATATTTTATGGGAAGGATTAGTATTAGAAGATGAGAGATGAGATGAAATGAGATGAGAATGAGAATGAGAAAAGGCAGAAATCAGAATACAAATAACAAGCTTGTTTATAAATAGGAAGTTAGATTATATTACCTAGTATATAGTTAATCCATAATATTCAAATATAGGTGCTCGTCTCGTGGTTGTGGTTGTGGTCTTGTTTCGGTGTATGTGTATGTGTATTGTTTGAATTCGAGTTTGAGTTTGAGTTTTAGGAAGGAAGAGGGGGAGTAGAAGGAGAGGTAAGAAGTAAGAGGTATTCTTCATATAAGCTTCAAAAACAAAAATACAATATTAATATTTAACCCCTTAGACTTAGGCTTAGGTTTATGGTTATGGGTATACATATATTCTATCACCTTACTATCTTACTACCTTACCACCTGACTATATATCCCCCCCCTCCCCCTTTCCCGCTTCTCCATAAAAGAAAAAAACATTCAAATCGGTGATTTTATATAACTCATTAGGGATATATATTTCACTCTCGGTATGTACGGTGTAAAGCTTTGTTGAAGGGCTAGGTTTAGAGTTTAGAGTCTGGATTCTGGATTCTATTTCTGAGGTTTAAGTCCAAATCCAGTCACTTCTTAACATACTACTACTACCATTATACAATAAAGAGAGAAGTATAAAAGAGACTAGAACTATCTTCTCAAAGAGCATGAAGAGTCCCTTTGAGGTCGAGGTTCGTTCTCTATCGGGAATAACGTATATGGATCAAGGAGAATTCACTGCTTTCACGGACCAGGAAGTGTGCAGTTTATTTATTGTAGTGCGCACGTGTGGTAGATTATGTTTTTCTGTTTTATATCTATTTATCTATCGATGTTTGGTTTTGCTCTTGCTTTGGACTATAGATGTGATATGCTGAGCTTTCTCGTTTATGTATCTATCAGTGAAGTGGAAATTCACTATTAATGAATGCTTGTTTATTTCATCGCTTTTAATTATCCCCCCCCCCCAACGACTTTCTATTTCAACGCATCGAAACACTCTGAGAAACTCGTAAGCAACTTCCCATCCAGATACGACGATCCATGAAACTCCACCATAAACCCTCAACCATCCTTGAATTCCCATTCACCATCCATCATGTACTGTCTACTTTCTACTTTCTAGACGGTCCCTGAACCGCAAGCTTGAGTGTAGGTATATCTTTCCCTCCATTTTCCTTCATTTTCCTCAACGCCTCCTGCATCTCCGCATTAGTTTGATACCAAGCTTTCCAAGCCTTCACAGTTGCATTTTGAGATGATTTTCGAGAACTCACAGTCGTTTTGCCAATCGATTGGGAAGAAGTTCGTGATCCCGTAGCACTCGGTGTGGATGCCACCGAAGGTGAATTTTTATTAATCGGTGTTGTGAATGTCTTATTTGCACTTTTCCCGCCTTGATTGGCTGGACTTTCACATTCTCTTAATTGGAGATGACTACGAAATGTAAAAGAATGGCGATTCGGATTATTGACAATGGTGGGTTCTTTGTTTTCTTGCTTGTCAGATTCAGTATTTCTTTTAGAAACCACTTTGGATGACGCGCTAGCTCGGGGAGCTGCTCTCCTCTTCATAACTTTATTCCGATTAATAGCTGCAGCAGGTAGAACTGGACTCATACCTACACCCTCATCGTCGGTATCTAGGCTTGTTTGCAATGCTTCAATACGAGGGAGTGTGAAAGAGCTGAAAATATTCGTGGCATATTCTGGAAATTTATCATAACCAATGATATGAACGAGGTGCTTGGGGGTGCACTTGTGGCATTGCTTCGAGGAAGACGGCCCCCTTTCATGATACCCTGTCCACTAAACTGATTCGAACGCTGCTCAGCAGTTTGTGATTTTCTGGTTTTACGAGGCTTTCGGGCGTAATCAGGTCGTGGGGGAACCTTTGGGCATACAACCTTATCTCTCGTCTGTCGATCCATTTCTATAGCACCATCAGGCGATAGGATAGGGACTGCCTGTCCCATAGCGTAGGCAGGCTTATTATTCTGATGCTGTCGTCGTTCGGAGGAACTAAGTAGGACAGAGTAATCGCCATAATTAGATTTAGTTTTCCTTGTCCTTGCGGATCGAGCTTCAACGAGATCAGGAGAGGTTCGCTCAGCAGCCCTTCTTGGAAGCCATCCTCGATTTTGAGCGAGTGCAGGTCGTGGATCAAATTGATCAACATCTCCTGTATTATTGTTTCTAGCGTTTTTGGGATCAGATTGCGTGTTTAAATCCTTAGACGGGGGAGGGTCGTTGGAACCTGGGGGCAAAATTCCATTGGATTTGAGGGATAGTGGTAGGTATGGCGGCATTCTGGAGAAAGGAGAATTGCTTGTTGTTCTGGATTTGGACTTTGGTGCGATTTTTATGTAAACTCAGGAAGACTGTTGATGGTAGCTTTGAGGATTGTCTTATATCGAAGAACTTTGAGTTAGTGTATATAAGCGATCCGACAGAAAATCTGAAACTCCTCAAAGCTAAAGTAGAAGTAGAAGATGAGATTCTGTTGAGGGTAAGAAGAGTGAATATCCTCACTCAAGATATTGTTGGGTAAAGTTGGAGACAAATCCTACGTCCCAAGGCTTTGCTGTGTGTCTGATTCTCTAAACCACTTTCAACATGTCATAACAACTTCTTCGATCCGTCGAAACTTTCTGGAATCAATATAACAGTCAGGAAAGAAGCTGGATGAATTCTATTCAAAACCAAACGATGTATATGAACAGTGGCCTAATATGTTGCTGCAATCATAAACTGTTTGATTTGATGCTAATCTCAAGAATAAATTTAGTGACAATGTGGATGGATTTATCAGAATCGATTGTTTACTTGTAATTCTAATGAATATAAGCAGAAAGATAAAGGAATGTTTGCTTGGAGTCTTCCTTCGAGGCTTGATAACATTTTGGGGGAAAGTGCAGTGGAATTGAATGAGATATCAGGAAGTCGTGACTGCCATGTTTAGATATCTTTGGTTACTTTCCACGGCTTGGCTTTCCAATAATAAGTCACGGGTCACGATTTGCAATTGGTGAGAAAGCTCTCATACTTTTGGCACCAATACAAATCATATCTATTTTATCTCATGTCTACTTCTTCCCTCGTTGAATTGTCACTACTACCCTACAATTTTTATTGCAGAAACCACGAAGAACTGAAATCCGGAATCCTCAAAGCCTGACTTATAGTCTTATCCAAACTGCAATTTCCCAGAAGTCTAATTTACCCTAAGGTCCATAACCCAATCCCCAATGTTTGATCAAACCGCAACTCAAATGTTGGGCATCTAAGAAGGTCATGCTCCGGTAATTCTTTGATATTTCCCGCTATTCCCCTATGAAAACTCCTAGAACCACTAGATTATAAATTTATCAATGCTTTCACACGCGATCATCTTGGTTTTAAACAGTTTTCGGATAACCAGAAAGAGATTTCCATATCTGACTCCGCTGCTAGTAGGTATCCAAAAGCTTTCTTGCACATCCGAGATTATCTTGAGACCACCTTAATATCTTCCCTATCCTCTCTATATAAAAAAAGGTTGTCGCAAGTTTAGGGCGGGTTTAGAGACCACCCTTTACAATACCGAAATGCAATAACTAACACAGCCGAAATGACACGAATCCTAACACCAAACAAAAGAAGCAAAATCCCAACCGCGATGTCTGAAGTCTGAGTTGCAGGAAATACTACATGTTGAAGTGAAAAGATTAGTTGGGGCGCTTCACGGATGTTAGCCGGCAAGGCTCTTTATTGGCTAGTTAGAAGAATCTGGTTGGGAGTGCGAGACTTTCATAAAGATTAGATAGAAATTGGAAGTAAGGCCAGAAACTGGGGCCAGAAGCTAGGGCTAAATCATAAAACATTTGTTGCACTTCTGATACCATTTTGGATAACTGTTCTTCGATCTGCACTATGTAGCAGCGAGGGACCTCCATACAATGAAAAAAAGTGAGTACTCAGGTTCAAGATAAGCACAATTTGATACATCCTAGTAACAAATCATTACCACATATATCTTTTTGTGTGTACGGTCTTGAAGTGGGAAGTTGCGATCTCGAGGCAGCTCGAATATAAGCCGCTATCAAAACTAAGCACGAAGCTAAAGATGAGGTTAATGGTAGAGTTCTAATCGAAGATTCTGTTGCACATCTGGCGCTGAATGGGACGCCCTTTTCCAAACCTCATAATTTCCCTTTGGAATATACCAACGATGCCGAAAAGTCAATGGATATCTTGAAAAGAAGCAGAAGTTCATCAATCTCAAAAAGTGCATCCGATAACCCATGTGTTGAGCAGTATACAAGCGACTGAAATGAGATATATCATTTTCAAACAGTTTCGAAAAAAAGAATCGAGTTAAAGCTAAAGCGAAAAGGAATTTAATCTATACTTCTGTTGCACATCTGATGCTATGTAGACACTGCGTTTAAAAAACGATATTCCTCCCTTTCGGCTGTATTGTTCCCTTCGAAAAAAAGATAAACATGTTCAAAAGATGCACAAGTCTTCATTCCCGAGAGATTCATAGATATATATTGATACACTGATTATATATACCCCGTTGAAGTAAAACTTGTGAAATTCCACAAGTATCGAGCTCAAATTTGAGTTTGAGCTATTAAGCGAAGTATTGTTTTGTTGCACCTCTAATGGCATTTCAGACACTCGATTCTAGACACTCACTGATATCTTCAAATTCATCTCAAATTGTATAAAAAAATCCAGTCATATTTAAAAACAGTCAAAGTACATCATAACCAAGTCTCAGAGGTATTACTCCCGAGTTTGTGTGCTGATCATTCACTAAAGATGAAATTATTGTGATTCCAGAAATTAGCGCTGGATTTAAGCGTTCTGTTAGTCGCTTTACAGGCTTATGTTTCTATATCTGAGGCTTCTTAAGCATTTCCTTTGAATCACAACATCGCCTCTGAGAAATCATATTCCTCGAAATTCTTGAAGGATAGATTAGACCCAAGCCTATATGTACACTTGGCAGATAACCGTAGAATCCAAGATACAACTGTTGACTAGCATTACACCAACCGCAAGAACGATGGGGTTCATAATTCCTAACTTAGGATTCCAAACTTACATTAGTCTTTCGAGCTTTGTTGCACATTGCCGTTGCGAAACTGATACGACCCTTTCCAAGACCACGGTTCTCCGCTCAAATCCATCTACGATTTTTGGTATACATATATCCGAGATCTAAATTGAGAAAAAATCATAATACAGGATCTTACGATGATAACTGCGCGTTGACGAGGGGTTGGCGAGGGTATTAGCCTAAAGTGGAATCTAATGGTGTTGGAGGACAAAAAGATTGGCTGGAGGGAAAATCCGATTTGCCTTTGGATTGACTAGCGATTACCACCTGTTTCTGGGATTTGAACTTGTTGTACGCTTGGTGAGAGGTAAATAATGATAGAGGAAAACAATTTGAGGAATTCCATCATTTTACTTGCAGCTGGCAATGCGAATAAAATTATAGCAATTAGGTAACGCAATATGAAAAGGATGGAAATGGACAACGGTGGTAGTTTTTGAGATTACACCAATTATACACCACCGAAAAAAAAACGACACTTAGAGACTTATTACATCCACCTCTGCTAAATAAATGGCTTCTAAACAAGAAAGATAAATGATAGTGCTTCCTCAAAAGTACTACCTGCACCAACCATTTACTCACTCTCCTTAACTATCTGCTGCAACGTCTTCACATACTCGCTCAACTCCCGTGCCCCCGTCAAAGTGATATCTCTCTTTCTACCCTCAACAACAACAATTGGCACACTATCCACCCCATTCCCCTCTGCCTCTCTAATCAGATTCTTGACATCCATCAATCCCTCATATTCATCTTCAATAACCTTCTTTACTTCTCCCTCATCCACTCCCGCTTCTTTACAAGCCGCAATTAATGTCTCCCCGCTACTGGGATGTTTCTCCTCCTCAAAATACTTTCGATACAACGCCATGACGATTTTATCTGCCGTTTCCGGACCACCACCTTGCACATCTTCTTGTTGGAAGTGTTGAACGACTCGATGCGCATCAATGGTATTGGCAACCGTACCACCGAACTTGTAGTCTATGCCTGCGGATTTTCCATATGCAGTCATCAATTTGATATACATGTCCATTTTCTCCTCAGAGTCGCCGTAACGAGACTTCCGATACCAAGCATGTTTATCTTCGCCTTCTTTGCTGGCACCGGGATATAGTTGATATGGTGAAAACTTGATAGTAAAGTTAACTTTCGAAGCTGCATCTGTTGAACGAACGAGACGGAGTGCTATGGGGATTGTTAGTAGATGGAGATATGTGTGTGGACCTGGAATGTGAGTGTGAGGGTAGGGGAAAAGAGGAGACGAGGTTGATCGTCATCACGTGAGTGGTATCCTTTCTCAATCCATTTCCGATATTTTTGGGTATCATTTCAAGCGACTTCTAACATGGTAAAAAAAGCCCAGTTCTTACCTTCATCCAATCTGAGTAACGTTGCTGCAGTTAGTAACCGTATTCCTCAAAACTCCAATATAATTCGCATGAACTATTGGATATCCTTACCTCTTCTTTGCAAGATAAGTCCTAATTATGACCCAACACTATCAGTCATACTCTTGATCTCGTATTCCATCAAAATGTGCTTGGATAATCACCCGCATATGCAACGTGCTGAGATGAAAGCCGCAAAGAATGAAGGGGAGGATAGCAAGGAAAGAATGTAAAGGATTTACGAACACGACTTACCATGGACAAATGGTATCAAAGGTAAATGTGATGGTAGAATCGTACATGGTGTTGTTGAGAGTCTTGAATACGAGGTCTGGAGATCTTGTCGGAGCGATGTCACCAAGGTGTGTTTTTTGTTGGACCCGGGGCTTTTTTGTATGAGTATAGAAACGTGGGATATATCAATTTGAGATGTGAATGTTTGAAATGCAACAAGTAGTTGTTATATTTTGGAAAGAGAAGTGTTTAGGAAGTTCTGAAGGAGTAGATTAGTTATATGATATGTATATCTCATTGAAATGAAGGGGTAACATGTAGATTGATATCATGTCGACTGTTAACTCACGTCATTTCTCATATCAGTCTACTCCAAGAATCAAGCTACGCCGCGATGAGTAAGCCAATCAAGCTCTCTTGGCTAGCCAGTCATATTTCATTCCAGTCACACCACTATTTCATCGTGCAAGTATTGTAACAACGCATGTTGATTTTTCTTTCCTTCAGCTCAAGCGTATGACTGTCTTCTTCTGAATACCATCACTACAAATTTCTCAAAGGGCAAGATACTGTACATCTCAAAGGGATTACAATTCTGTCAACAAATGCCAAGATGTATTTGTATCTCTTTATTGATTGGATCGACCCGTATAACTCCTCACACATCCAATATGGACCGATTCAGCACCCAATAAATGGAATCATGACAAGTACGAAGTGCTATACCATACCATTCCACTATTGATGAATCTTCGGTACAACTCGGTGTCTTTTCTTGTTTCTCTGGTTCTTTCAATCAATATAAACAAATCTTTCCACGATACGAGAGGGCAAACAGGAGTCTCACTAGTGATAGCTTCATGTCCGAGACCAAAAAAAAGGTACAATGGCACAAGGACCTCACCAGCCCTATAATCGGAAGTACCGAGTTATGGGCAAGAGGCTTAATTTGTGATTCGTTGGCTCGTGAGGTTTCATCGTGTTCGATGACAGCTGACTGTATATTTGCCCAATCTCTTCGTTTCTATGCTTGCGTAGCAAAGTCTTTCTTACTTTCATGGCTTTTTACTCTGTATTTCTGCTTAAAAAGATCCATGCAATCCCGCACCTTTTCTGCGGGGGATCAATAGACACGATGAAAAAATGCAAGAGCGCCTCGTCTCTTGGTTCCGCTTAAATACATGTAAAGTACGAGGAAGAGTACGGTATTTCCATTTTGAGTAATATACACCTGCCGGTCAAGTTGATCAGCAGTTACCTCTTGCCTCCCACGCAATGTACATATGAAATGGAATCCCCTCTTTCCCCAAGGAACTCTTATCTCCTCTTACCTCAACGTAACATACCACCTTCCAAAAGAGATATTAACAAAGCAACGCGCATAGTTGCATCAACTCTTGACTGTCTGTCGTTAATTTTCAAAGTAAACAAAAACATCAATCATCTACACAATCGTTTTTGCTTCACACTCAGCCCCTACTCAAATACCTAGTACTTTTGGAACACAACTCCGATCTCCAGTGGAAGAAAGTTTTGGTTACAACGATAATCAATTCAAAAAGCACTGAACCAAAGAACAAAAATAATGAAGTCGTTCGCTACTCTTACTGTAGCAATTGCTGCTCTCACTGGTATAACCAGCGCTCAAGTTACCTAGTCAGTTTCTCTTCCAACCCTAGATCCATACTCTAAATATCTTCTTCTTCTCATCAGTTTCATCTTAATTAACATCTCTATAGTAACTCGACTACAGGAACCTTCTCGTGCCCTATTCCCAATGGTGCTTACTGCGCAAGTTCATCTCTCGCTGGTCCTATCATCATTCGCTGTACAAATGGTATTGGTCAACCAGGGAATTGTGATGATAATCTTGCCGGAAGTTACCCATATGGTGTGAACTATTCCCCATGTTGGGAGACTAGTGAGAAGAGTGGTGACGCTGCTTGTTCTAAGAAGTATGTTACTATCTCGTCCTCATATCTCATATCGTAACTTGCGCGTCTTCCCTCATGAACCACTCTTTATTTCTCGCTCATATTACAATTAACTATTGGTCTTCAACACAAAATAACTAACAACTCAAAGCTGCATCGTGCAAGGCGACTCCGGGGATTTCAATGGTAAATTTATCCTACCAAACTGTACCCCCATTCCAGACCCATCCGCAACCTCCTCTCTTAGCGGCTCACCAACCACTAAATCAACCGGTTCATCGTCACTTATCGAAGGTTCAACAACCCAGTTCATAACCTCTACCACCCCGGTAGTACACCCATCTGTCACTCCACCCACTGTTTCAACTAATCCCGTGCTTCCTCCATTGATCACTGCTTCTTCTGTCTCCACAACTCCCGTTATCGACCCATCATCAGGACTCAGCACCATCATTCTCTCATCTGGTACCGCCATCGGAACTGGTGGCTCGGGAGGTGGCTCAGGAGGTGGTTCAGGAGGTGGATCCGGTGGTGGATCTGGCGGTGGCAGCTCAGGAGTTCACAACGGTACAACCGGCGGATCAGGTTCTGGCGGAAGTGCAACTGCTACACCCGTTGGACCAACCAAAACTGCTACTGGAACTGGCGCGCCTGAATATACGGGTGCTGCTAATGTTCTTAGTGCAGGTGGTCTCGCAGCTGCGGGTATTGTACTTGCTTGGTTTCTTTAAGTGCTTTTGCGTTTAAGGGGACGGAATGAAATGAAATGAGGATGGGAAAGGCAAGAAACGAAGATATGATACACTCCTTATTCTTGATGATGTTATTTATGAAGAGGATGGAGGACTTTTTGGTGATTTCTTACACAGTTTTGGCCGATGGTTTTGGACGACATACATACACACCTACGACGGATACACATGATATATTATGACTTTACGATTCTACGACTCTCCTTAATGATAATTTCTTTGAATGGTGGATTGATGAGATGAATGTCGAAATTTTTGGAAGCAGGTTATACGAGAATGAGAAGCTTTAGTTATTTGTGCGGGTGAATGTCTTAATTACGAGGTGCGATGGGGAGAGAGCGGGAGTAGGAGCATGAATGGATATTTGAATGAATATCGTTGAAGGAAATGAAATAGAAATGAATGGGGATGGGGATGGGGATGGAGGGGGTGGTATATTTTAGCAACTCAAGAGTATGATATCACAATAAAAAGTTGATGAAATCTATCTATGCAGTGCGAGGACGGCAATGTGCCCTTGTATATTCTTTTGACGATGCGCGTTTGACTTTTGTAGGAAAGTAAGGAGAGGATTTGTGTTCCTACGATCGCATGTTGGTGACACATTGATTTTCGCATACATTTATAGGTAGGTATCTTAATTCACATTACTAGATTCGCTTTTCCTATCTCCTATTTCTGCGTGCCATCCCATTTCCATCTGCCATCTCCAATCTCGCATCCTACCCTACCCTCCCCTTCTTCGCATTCCATGTAAATCCCTCCTCCTCTCCCCTCCCCTCCTCTCCCCTCCTGCCTTCACCAATCCTCTTCACTCATTACCCATTCATCTACACATACTACTCGAGTAAACTCAAGTTGCTTAATCACTCAACTCAGCCACTCACTCCTTCATCCACACCCACACACGCACACACATCCACATTCCCACGTACCGGATTTGCGCAATACCAGATGTCCAGTACCGATAGCGAAGACGGCATATACTATACACTACACTACATCACGCCCGGCAACACCATAAGACACCACGACGCCACGACATAAAAAATAGTAAATTCAACAGCAAAAGCAACAATACAGCACGATACAACGATACAACACAACAACATAGGATAAGTAAGTATACCAAAATCAAAAGCTCCATCCATCCATCCATCCACTCCGCAATCTACATTTCAAATTTCAGCAAACCCCCCCCACCTCTATCGACCCATCAGAAGCACCCCATCTTCTCATAATCTCATCTATCAAACTCCACCAACTACACCCAATGAACGTCAATATCAACATCCACATCATCATCATCATCAAAGAAAAAGTACAAAAAATTAAATATACATAATTTATTCATCTCACTCATCTCAATGCTATTCATCAAATTCCCCATCATTCAATTCCAATTCCAATTCCAATTCCAATCCATGTCCACTTCCCCGCTTCCTTCCTTACTTCCTTTTACTATGCATTCATCGCACACAGAACCTCCGTACAAATAAGCTCCTTCATGCAAATAAGCTCTTCCATGCAAACAAAGTTTTCTCAAGCACATCTTCCTCCCCACAGAACTTCTTTCTTTTCCCCTTTTCTCTTCTCTTCTCCTCCTCACATCTCCTCATCCCTCTTTTCTTCGACAATAAAACGCCCAAACTCCCGGTTAAAAAAAAATTCGTGAATGAAAGACGTCAAATTAAATTAGAGTACTGTTTATATGCGTATGAATGAATGCGCGGTCCGCCCACAAAGAGGAGACCCCAGATTGTTCCAGCTTACAGCCGTACCGCCACAAGAACGCCTAATGACTTTCATTATCAAATAAAAGAATTGAACTAGAGTTATACGATTCGCATTCTGATTTTAAACGAACGGTATATGTATAGTTGTTGTGCAATGGGTATACATCATGGCTAGACATGTGACGAGGGAAAGATAAGAAGAAGAAAAAAATGCTCCGGCCAACCTCGCTGCTATGCAACAAAGGACAACTTCAAACGAAGGAAAGGAATAAAATGGCAGTAAAGTAATAAAACTCGTCTATTCGTATAATCCGCTCCTTATGTACCCAATAAGTGACGTGAATAATTTATTATTCTCAACACTTTTCGTTTCATACATTACATGTTCTATAATGCTCGCCGACTACTCATAGCTGCCGATGCCCCCGCTGATGCCAAATCCTGTTTCGAGCTGACGCTTCGTGTAACTCGAGGTAAACTGCTACCACCAGAGATTGCCACGGTTCCAGTGCTTGTACGTTTCGGCCCAGGAGTTCCAGTCAACGTTGTGGCATTCGATTGTCTTCGAGTTGGGAGAGCTTTACTTGGACTGGTCCCAGCTGCGGGGGGTCGAACAGATGAACCACTCTTGTAACTGGTGCCAGGTGGTTCTGGGAGAGGCCGATTGGAAGGTGCAGCGGTAGTGTTGTGTCGCTTTATTGGCGAGTCAATTCGAGTATTGATTCGAGGTGGAGGAGTAGCCTTTTGACCAGTAATAAACTCATGTCTAACAGCTTCATCAGGTTTCAATCGCTTTTCCGGATCCCACCTGAGACAACGTGCCAAGAAGTCGAGGAAAACTTCGTCATCGCATTTAATGGTTTGTTGAAGAGATCTCGAAGATGGTCGACGCCTGCGTCCCTTTGACGACACCGTGAGGCGTGGTTTTCCGAGAGAATCAAAGAAAAGCTTTTTGCGTGTACTTTTCTCAATCAAATGCTTCTCCGGTGGACCAAAAACTTCCATGATGCAGGCGAGTTGTTCCTGTTCATTCTCGCCAGGAAAGATGGGTACTCCCGTATAAAGTTCTGCCAAGATACATCCAAGACTCCACATATCTATGGGCATACCATACTGCATACCAAGAATGACTTCAGGTGATCGATAAAATCGAGATTGAATATATGTATATACCTTCTCGTTCTCGAAACAACTTGATCCAAAGTCAATAACCTTAATCTCCGAATGCAGAGGATGAGCAAGGAGAATGTTTTCAGGTTTCAAGTCACAATGGATGACTTTCTTCGATTTTAAAAGCAATAAACTGCTGAGCATTTGCTTTGTAAATCGCCGAACGATCTTCAGCGAGAAACCTCTGAAAGAGTGAGATTTTATGAGCTCATAGAGATTCATATCTAAAAGTTCAGTAGAGATACAAAGATGGCCACGAAAGTAGAAGCTTTGAACAAAATTGACCATGCTGTGCTTGTTTTTGGGATCCTATAAATGTTAGCTGGTTACAGGTGAAGCTGTTTGAATTACATACCCATTCGCGTAACTTTTGGAGGATATTAACCTCTACCAAAGCTTGCTGATGGAATCTCTTCTTGTTTCGGATGATCTTGATAGCTACCAAGCCTCCAGTCTTGTGATCAATACACCTGACGACTTGACCAAAACTTCCTTTGCCAAGAACATCGATAATCTCATAACGATAAGAAAGATGATCTCCAGTGGCAATTTGATAATCACCTCTTTCATCATCATAACCAAAATTGGCGGCATCGGATTGAAGTTGACCAACATGTTTAGCTGCACTAGCTGTTCCACAAAAGTAAATATCCTTGTAATCGACAATCTCCCCTTTCTCGTATATGTTGAGATGCGAGACAAGTTTGAGAGCCTGTTGAGGGTTCGCTCGATCCTTAGGAGTAGCACGTTTTCTTAGAGCATCCAATTGACGAGCTGCCGTCTCTGTTTCCTTTCGTTTGTTACCAAGCTTCTTCATCTCATCTTCCGCCAGAAGATCATCCTTGTCCAAGTCCGCTGTCCAGTGATCCTGATGTCTAATACTATTACTAGAAGCCTTTGGATTGAGCATTCTATGCATAACAGAGGATGTAGTTCGAGAAGTTGCGGTTGGGATGTTCCTTTCAGAAGTCATAGAATCTGTTGATGCTTCCTTCTTCGGACTGTTTCGATGTAAGCCCCAACTATCACTCTTGGTTCTGTCGTGACCTGTGATCATATTGAGGCTCGAGACTGAGCTCTTTCTCCGACTAGAATTAAGATAAGTAGTAGTTGATGACTTGACCGAGGGACTAGGACTGGGGACTTCCTTATTGTTGCTACTCGTATTATTCATAGCAGCAGAAGCAGGCAATCTAGGGGGTGGCATATTATCATGTTTGGGCGGAGGAGGAGGTTGATTGGCTTCTTTTCCGGCCGTCACATGAGAAGCATTAGCCGTGTTCTTCGATCCAGATCGCTTCCAACCCAGACTGAGCTTTCTTCGCAATGAAGTTGTCGAGGATGGTGCTGGGGGTTCCTCCGGGCTTGAAACTTCCGCAGGTGTATCTGTTTTAGCCAATCTATTAACTTTTAATGCACGCGGTCCAGTCAACCTTGCCGGCTTGTTTTCCGTCGTCGAAGTATCCATCGTAGTGAAGTCACCACTAGTTTTTGGTCGAGGCATGAGATGCTGGCCGGCGTTATTTTTGGGAAGAGATGAGGATAAATACGGGGATGTTTCCCTAGGAGGCGGTGGACGGGTGTTGGCTATGGGTATGGGTTTCGGGCCCCCGTCTCTTTCGAATACCTGCGAAGAAGACTCTGTAGGTCTGTGATGGATAGAACTATTGCTTCGAATTTTAGGCATGTGATGTTCAGGTTTATCTTCGTTGCGACGGGTAAAGAAAGTGGTCTTGGAAGCTGTCATGGGTGAACTTGGGGTTTTTGTATTTACCCGCCTAGGCGGAGGTGTGATAGCACCACTTGGTAAAGGCTCCGGATTGGATATGGCCGCAGCCTTTGCAGCCGTAGGGGCACTCAATGGTAACAAATTCAACGGCGGTAGACGAAGTGGTTGAAGGTTCTTCTTCTTAGGAGTCGCCGAGTTTTGTTTCTGCTGTTCAAGGTCTGAATTGGAGCTAGGTGGCGCATGCCTGGACCTCTTTGGCTCTCTTTCAATTTTAGTTGGTTCACGTGCAGAATTCCTACCAGAGATGCTATTTGTTGAAGTACTGTTGATACTACTAGCATCAAAAGGCATGCTTGATTTCCTCTTGGCGAAAAATGGAGTTTCCACAGGAGAATCTTTGGGAGATTCATACGCTTTGGGTATCGCAGGAACCGGAGGAACATCTTCCTCTTCATTATTGCCAGTGGAGCTGTCGACATTTCGGGATTTAGGTGTTGGTAACCTTGATGTTGTGGGGGCAAGTGACGATGTTCGAGGCTGTAAAGAACCTGTAGTATTTCGAGATGTGTTACAGCTTGAACTTGACGCAGCTGAGATAGCAGAAGTGTACTTACGGTTACTATCCGGGGTAGTTCGAGATGATGAAGGTGTAGGCACCTTTCGAGGTAACATTGATGGGGACCTTGAAGACCCTCGAGGAGTAAATACAGGATATGATTCAGGCTGTGGAGTTGGCGGTGTGCCTGGCGCAACTATTGGATTTCCTTGATGAGTCGATAAACGTTTAGCTCTTCGAGTATCCGTGGGGCTGATTGTCCTCGCCCCGAGTCCACTTGCATGAGAAGTGCCAGGCAAAACTGACGTCCGCTTTGAGGTTGATGATGGTGTGGTCGCAGGGATTCCTGCTCCACTGGGCCTCCCTGGTGACTTTATAGCAAGGGATGATGATCTATTGTGATCTGGTGTGCCAGGCTGAATAGAAACTTGCGGTTGCCCTTTACTCGGAGGTTGTAATGATTTAGATTTGGCTGCTCTCGAGGCAGTTGTACCTCTTGCTCCATCCATATAACTTGGAACTCCTGTATTATTCATTCTTGCAGATGCACTCGCAATATCCGACAAAGATTGTAACGATGTACTTGGAGCAAGACTTGGACGTCGTCTCTGTGTGGTCCCTGCCTTATTCGAGCTATCCGACTCGGCACCTCCAACCGATTTGCGCGGTATTCTAGCAGCAGGCGCATTGGCGGCAGCACTCCCAGAAATGGGAGGATATTGATTTCTTCGGGTTCGAACAGCTAGAGGAGCAGATGGCGGGTCCATATTCCCGGAGGCAGTTGAGGAAGTTGTTGAGGATATGCTACCTTGACGATTGCTCACGCTCTGCCTACGTTGAAAAGAGGAGGTTCTTGCGGGTCGGGGTCCCGACACTCCACGCGCAGAACCTATTCCTCGCCCATTGTTTATAGATGCTTTAATTTCCCCCATTGAAGGCTTCTCTCTCGGCATTGAATCTCCCCCACCTGTTGACGGATATTGTGTTGTAAGCTGTAGTTCATTGGAGATGCTAGTTTGTAGGTCGTCAAAACTGGGAGAAGGCAAAAAGTCGTAAGAGGTCGAATTATCGTCGTTATGACCCCCAAATGTAAATAAAGTATGATTGTTTCGTTGTGGGGCATGTAATGTAGGCTCTGTCCTGGCAATCAGACGCGATCCTCCTGTGCCGCCACTGGGAGGATAATTCTCAGAAATCCTGCTATTAAAGATATTAGTGGACATGAGCGCCTCGAATGGCTCTCCCTCTTTGGTGGTTATGAAACTTACGGTCTTGTGGGTGAAAGGTCAGGTCGTGGACCTGAAGGAGCCCTCTGTTCCCGAATCATGAATAAGAAACTAAAGTCGCTGGGGAAAGCCAGCGACAGAAATTAATATCGAGTAAAGGATTTTGCTTTTCCTTGAGCTCAGTCCGTTTAAGGGCCGAGTTGGACGATAGACTATCTCATTTCATATGGCCGTCGTAGGGTATAACTAGTGAACAGGAAAGTGGTTGTGAGTGGTTGTAAGTGGTGACCCAGTACGTAAAATAAAGAAGAAAGCTATCTGTATCTGTTTCGAGAGAGAGAGAGAGTCAATATGTACCTTTCTTCTTCTTTTCTTCTTCTCCACAGAAACAAAGCGCGTCAATTGATTGAATCCTCTTTTTATATTCTACCGGTGGGAATATATGATCTGTTGAGGAATGGTTCGTGGATTGTGTTATGTTAAGAGGTGAAATGAAGGTAGCGGTGGATGTTGTAATTTTTTAATTTTTTTTGTATGGAGAGTCAGTCCGTCTCTTGAGGCTGCAGGAAGACTACTATAGTTGAACAATAATATATTGGGGATAGGTTGCAAGCCTGTACCTGTACCTGTACAATCCCGTTACTCGTTACTGGGACTGCGAATGGGATAAAAGCTTGATGTCTCCCGCACCTTTTAGAGATTCGAGGTGGCTCAGGGAAGTAGTCAGGCTGGCTGGTATGGTAATATGGTAGGTAATAAGGGTGGTACGGCACGGTAAGGGTTAAAGGTTGATTGATGATTGATGATGGCCAAGAAGGTATTTTCCGTTGCCTATAGAAACAAAGAGTGGATCTAGATTCTGTACTTGGAGACTGGACTGATGAGAAAGAAGACCAGGGTTCTTTTTGGGTAATTACAGTTATATGCTGTCCGTAATAATGTTTTGTATCTTTTTCCTTTTTCCTTTTTTATTTTTGGTAAAAATAAAATAAAATAAAATAAAAAGACATGTAATGAGATATAACTTGTGAACCTATCAAGCGTGGAATAGATATAATATAGTTCTAACCATAAAATCCCATCAATGAACCAATTGAATATCTATCTATAAGATGGACTTCACTCAAAATATACTAATAAGCCGATCAAAATTGAAAGAAATTCACCAAATCCTTTTCATATATAATAAACCAAAGCTAATAAATGGAAGTACGAGGACAGTACAGAGCCAGAGAGTACATACATATATACATACATAGTAAGTTAACTACAGTTATCAGACAATCATCACAGCGGTCAAGATGGCTTATTCACCTCAAACACAACACTCACATGTACAGAGTACATCTTCTCCTCCTTGTATCTTTAGGTCCCTCTCTCAATAAAGTCAAAGTCAATCAAGAAAAACACTGCAAGACGTCGAACTCTTCCAAAGATGCCCAAGCAATGTATCAATGTATCGTATCGTAATCACAACTTTATTATGCTTGCCAATGCTTTCTTTCAATGCCTCATGACTATAAGGAAGGGTTGTCTAATAATTATATCATACGGAGTAGATTTAATGAGGACACCCATGTATAGATTGTTTATGGGGTCAATCTCAATCCCTTAATTACTGTGTATATACCGAGTGTCAAATATTGAGTATCAAATATTAATGGTTTGGTGGAGGAAGTTCAGGGTTGGATAATGCTTAATTTGATTGTATGTCTAGTCACAATTCAAGAAGAGTATTGGGAGTGAAGTTATATTATGTGAGTGAGTGATGGAACATTTGTATATCTCCATCTATTTGCTTGGTACAACAGGTAGCATTCATATTGATGATACTGTATATAGCAAATGGAAGGGTTTCTGAATTTAGTACTGGATTACCTAGCACCGGTGTGTGAGCTGATTGATATGTATAGACCATCTAATTCTGTCTAGCATACAAACTTGGAGTTATATTATAGATAAAAGATGTTCTAATTCCATATATGCAATCTTATGGAGACTATTCTCCATGAAGGTTTCTGCCCTACTCGGCTTCAACTTTTTGTACACCATGGCAACAACTAATTCCTCCACTAATGTATCTTGTATGTACGGAGGGCCTAATGATCCTAATACTATGAGGTACAGATGCACCTAAGGCATATAGAATGTACAACAATGCAAAAAGGGTGTCACACCCCTTTTTGTCAAAAAAACATATTGTTCTCATCCATCAAGTCATCACCTGCTTCCGTCACCACATACTTACTATAAGTGAAAGGTATTAGGTAAAGACCAAGCCAGTTGACTTGGTTTTGTTTGCTACTTTATGAACCCCTGACACGTGTAGAAAATCTTGAGTAAGAAAAAATATTCCATATGATAAAACAGTTACCCAGTCAAAGACCAAAGATTCAAATCATGTTTCAACGACAAAAATTGACTTGAGTTTGAAGACATGGTATGATGCTATTCATGCTGGTTTGTATTGTGCTCACGAAACCCTTCTTTCTATATGATAGCAACAGTACTGCTTCGTGATATGGTTTGTAGCTTGAGGAAAGGGTCACACAACAGTGTAAGCGGTATCATCCACCCGTTTATCTGGTCATGGATAGAATATTAGACATCGTTTTATATTTACCGTTTTCCTCAACTCGAAGATTGTTTTTATAGTTCTGGGGAATACCAGACACTGTATTAATTGAGGGCCCGGCTTATTAGGGCTTATCTAATCGAACTCATCAAAATTATTATAGTATTTTATAATGAAGATATAACTTTCTAAAACTTTTGGAAATAGAAATTCTAAAAAGATGGATCGATTTTTAAATCAAATTTCTATCAAATGTAGAATTTTTATAAAATTTAAATTATTTTTGAAATTATATTCGAATTTCAAAATAAATACTTTTGTGCTTACAGCCGGGCCCTTAATTAATATAATGTCCCGTACATCCTATTTAATTGATTCCCATCCCAAAAGTATTGTGTCCATGATCAATGCATACCCAAACGTACTTGAATCATAGTTCTAAAACAAAAAAGTCTATTACAACGGTAAGAAGGAAGTTATTTTCTCGATCCAGTCGACGTTAGTCAAGTCCAAAATCCAAAATCCAGCCTTTACAGGCCAATTGCGTGTGGTCGGCGGTCCGCGGCAAAAACGTTATGCCTTCCGTCTTGCGCAGTAGGTTCATCAAAGGCTAAGCGCGTCAACTTCAAACACCAAGATGTTTGAGCTTCGTAGACAAACACTATGGAATTGGTTAAACTTTAACTACTTCTTCATAACTGAGATCACTTTCCAATTAATTTGAAGCACGTTATTTATTTCTCATATGGGCTGGAACCGTTTTATCAGTGAAGAAACGAAACACTACGATTGAATGGTTTCCATGAATAGATCTCCCCCTCATTGATCTTTATAAGGATCGTTGGAACTACAACTCAGACACACCCCCTCAATTTTGTCGAAGAAGCCTCAGATTCCGAAGAGTCTCAGAAAATGGACGAGTTTACGGCAAATGCGTTTGCAAATCGCGATGATCTTATCCCGGTGATAAGATTAAATCCTACAGACGACCTTTATGACGATGTGGACGATACAAACGGAGTGTCCAAGAAAGAGGGCACGCGAGAACGTCTAAGAAGGCATAAATCGGAGTTGAAGGAGAATCTTAGAAAGGCACACAGTAAGGCGTCGGAAACTTCAGCAACTGTACAAGATAGGTTACTTGAAAAGTACGTCGGAATCCTATATTGCGACGTTAGTTATCTCAGGACTCTACTGATTATAATAGATTATTACAACAGGTTATACCAATTGAGGATCTTAGTGAAGACTCAAAAGATGCGACCACTACTCCCCCAAACTTTGTTGAGAGACCTGCCTTCAATATAACGACCATGTCGAATAATTTCAGAAGATTCAATGCAAGAATAGGAGTGGTTTTCGTCTTCCAAGCCAAAGTAATACGTCTACTAAGCTGGAAACAATGGTCGCATACCCTCTCATTTCTAGCAGTATATACTTTCGTCTGCCTGGATCCATATCTTCTTACCGTTCTTCCATTAGCGGTTCTGCTCCTCGCCATCCTCATACCTTCCTTCATTGCTCGTCATCCCGCACCCCCTACAACAATAAACACGGACTCCTTCACATATTCCACAACAGGTCCACCAATAGCTCCAGCTCCAACTGTCAAACCCGTTAAAGAGCTTTCTAAAGATTTCTTCCGAAACATGCGGGACCTCCAAAACTGCATGGAAGATTTCTCTCGCCTCCACGATACAGTAATTGCTCTAATATCACCCTCGACAAACTTCTCCAACGAACCGCTATCATCCACTCTCTTTCTTTTCCTCGTAGTAACAGCAGCATTTATGTTCATCGCTTCTCATCTAATGCCCTGGCGCTTTATCTTCCTCACAATAGGTTGGACCATTACTTCTCTCGGCCATCCAACCATTCAGCGCCAAATGATCACAACGCATACGACAGTCGTCCAACCGCGCGCGAAACCTCTCCAAACTAGTCTCGAAGCCTTCATTTCTCATGACATCATTCTCGATTCCTCTCCTGAAACTCGCGAAGTAGAAATCTTTGAGCTCCAAAAACTTTCC
Source organism: Sclerotinia spermophila (assembly GCA_038090695.1). Taxonomy (NCBI): domain Eukaryota; kingdom Fungi; phylum Ascomycota; class Leotiomycetes; order Helotiales; family Sclerotiniaceae; genus Sclerotinia; species Sclerotinia spermophila. The sequence goes on along the minus strand of JBBMOJ010000510.1, from coordinate 3,128 downwards.
CGCGCAGGTGAATGGGAACATTGGGTATTCAGCAGTTCACCTTATGATCCTTTGAGCAGTATGCGAATTGAAAATGGACGACCAATTGGTTGTCGCTTTTTCGAAGATGTAAAGAGTCCGAGAGGTTGGGAATGGAGCGAAAAGAAATGGGCGTTAGATTTGTGGAGTAGGGAATGGGTTGAAGAAAGGATTATTACGGGTGTAGAGGTAGAGACAGAGGGTGAAAGATGGGTTTATGATATTAGGTATGAGGGACAAGAGGAGGACTCTGTGGGCGTGATGGATACAGGAAGTAGTAGTAATGTAGGGAGTTTGAGAGGGAAGAGAGGTGTACCGATTAGCTGGGAGGAAGCGAGTGATGTTGATGGGGCTGGTAGGAGGGGGGAATGGAGAAGGAGGAGATGGGTTCGGTTGGTTAAACGAAGGTGGGAAAATCATGAAGGAGAGGGCGAAGATGAGAAGTGATAGTTGATGGATGTTTGAATACTATGATTTCATGAATTCCCGGCGTGGATATATGGTTGGTGTTTAGGTAGTCTATGGTTTTTAGCGTTTGAATCAGGGCATGGACGGTTTGGGTACGGATAAGGAAATGAATTTGGGGATGAGGCATATATATATACCATGGTGCAGGTTTCACCTCCTTGCACTTGCTGCTTTCTATACATCTGTAGACAGATTATAGCGAGCAAATTAACATAAATTAACAAGAAACTTTGAAATCTCTGTTCTCAGGTGAGGTTTAGTGTCATTTCTAATATTGGAAAGGCTTCAAAGACAAAAAACCTTTTCTATGTGCCATACCATCCATTATCGGTATCCCAAATACGAATATGCGTAACACATCACCATAATAACAATACTTATCCTGTACATATAGATAGTATAAATCCATCCTCTCCTTTTCACCACTTTTTCTTTCGATTTCCTTCTCTTTACATACATACATCCTTGTAGAGAGAAAGAATAACCAAATCCCATGTACTCCACAAACCCCGCACTTCACATTTCGCACTGATGATTGATGATTGATCCTCACACATGCAAACTCCCCACCATTTCTTTGATTACTTCGTATTGTGTCTGGCGGAAATCATCGGTCATTAATGTATTCTGCGTAGCTTGGAAATTGAGGAGTTGTTTTTTATCTTTGGTCCAGGGGGGGGGCAGATGGAAGTTTGTGTTGCATTTGCGTTTGCGTTTGCGTTTGAGCTATTATGGACGGCATCGCTGCCAAGCACACAATTCCTCCGATTCGGATCCCGAGTAATCACGAAATTGATATAAGAATTCTGGATGGAGCGTTGTGGGAATCCGGGATTGAGTCCGTAGATAATACCGACATCGCTTCCGTGATATGTGCCCAGTACCGGGGTGCCATATCCGTAGCTTGCGAGGTGGGAGTATGTTTTTCACGTTTCTGTGGAGGTGTGTCGCGTACTCTAGGAATCGACGGCGGGAGAGCGTGAAGGGGAGGTCGCCGAGGATGGCGGCGAGTCGTTTGTATTGTGGGGAGATGTTCCAGTTTGTGCCTGTATTGAAGGGGGAGCCGAGGGAGGGGGAGCCGAGGGAGGGATCGTCGGGGGAGATGGATACGAGGGAGGAGATTTGGGAGGGGGAGGCGGAGGGAAGAAGATGGTGTGGAGGTAGGAGGTCAACAGGGAGGTGGTGGTGAGGTTTGATTGGACGAGGGCGAAATATGTTCCTTCGTCTTCTTGGTCGCCGATTATGAAGGGCACGGGAGCGAATTTGCCGTGGGAAGCGAGGATTTCGGGGGAGGCGGGGAGGACGCCGTTTTTGTGGTCTGGACGGGGGAGATAGGAGAGCGCAATGGAGTCGTAGGACGAGGAGGAGGGGGGAGATAGGGTTGCGGAGAGATACTTTTCATAAGGGAGTGCGCGGAGACAGTGGAGTGTGTGAGAGGAATTTTGACAGCCGCCGGCGAGAACAACTTGGTTGTATACTACTTGCGCACGTGGACTATCGACTGCTTCAGAGGGAATGATGGAGCCGGAATCCATGATTGCGCCGCGGAATAGGGGTTTGTCTTTGTAATGGTATTGGCCGCCATATAGAGCCATTTGATCGAATACCGAAATTGATCCTGCGGATTCGCCCCATATAGTGACTTTAGTGGGATCGCCTCCAAAAGAAGCGATATTGTCGGCGACCCATTGGAGACCTAATCTTTGATCTAATAAGCCGAGATTTGAAGACCCATCTTTGAAAATCTCAGAACCAGCTAGGAAACCAAAACCTCCTAGACGATAGTTTACAGCTACGTAGACGAAAGGTTGAGCACTAGAAATAGAAGTTTGAAGGAGTTGCGTTGCGTCGAAAGAGTGGGTGGAACCGCCTTCGAAGGCGCCGCCGTATATCCAAAAGAGTACGGGGTGTTTGGAGTGTTTGGTTATATTTGAGGGGCGTTTGATATTGAGTGTTAGACAATCTTCGCCGATGGGACCCGAGGCGGATCTTTGGGGACAGGCGGTGGGAATATTAGTCGCTTGGATGGTTCCCAGGTGTCTGGTGATGGGTTTGGGAGGTTTTAGGCGGAGAGATCCGGTGGGTGGTTGGGCATAGGGTATTCCTTTAAACGTGTCGATTCCAGACGTGCTAGAGCCAACGACTTTAGCATGTGATATTCGAACTGTAGGTGCTAATTGTTGTGTCCCTGGAGCAGGTGGGGCTGAAGTGAGGTTTATTAAGAGCCATGCGGTGATGCCCAGGAGATACATACTGTCCAGTTGCGAGGACAGAGACGGTAGCTTGAAATATGATACCCACAATGATCAATGAATCATCTTCATGAAGCTATAAAGAAGATCAGAATTATATACCCCAGATTCTTCCAGTAAACGCGGGGAACATTCAAAGAAGCTATTGCCGAAGCCTTCTGACGCCAATGCCCTGAATTCGTCCATCCCCGGCTTGGTATGCATTGGAAACTTTGCCAATTTGAGGATGATGTATGGCAAATATGCGTGAGTAGAAACCACTGGATTTCAAATTATAGAGATTCGCAGCAGATAAAACTAGTTGACGGATACAATTGATATTATATAATTGGCCGTTCTGTTACGGGAGCTGCCTCTAGGGTCACGTGGAAGTGTCTAGAGATCTCTCGA
>JBBMOJ010000509.1:0-27423 GCA_038090695.1 Sclerotinia spermophila | reverse complement strand
AAACTATTAGATATAATAAATATCCACCTAGTATTCTATATATCCTTATTCGAACTAGTATTACTAGAAGTGCCGAATATACCATTTATAGAAATCGAACCAATCAACCCTAATACGATATACAATATTGAAACAATACTAGATTATAAATATATTAGAAGTATAATCAAATACTTAATCAAATGGTTAGATTATCTATATATTGAAAATTCATAGAAATCAAAAGAAAACCTTAACTACTTTGAGAAATTGAAAGTATTTTATTAATAATATTCAGATTTGTTTAAAAAGAAGAAGAATCTATTGAAATAAGGATCAAAGGATTTAAAGAAAAATCGAAAGTAAAGGAGTTGTTATTAGGATTAGCAATAAAGGCAGGTGCTATTTTCTTGCTCTTTCTAGTATACTCATTTTCCAATCTTTCTTGTTCCTCCACTTCCTTTAACTTATTTATAGTTTTCAAACTATAATAAATAACTTGTTATCTTAAGTCTGAAGAAACTTATATTGTTTTTATAAATATATAAGCTGAATAGCAGTAATTGTTATAAAAGAAACAGCTTTCTTTTTTTTTTCATTTAATATTTTCTATTCCTATATCAGATTATAAAGATTGGTAGTAAAAAAACTAGAAATATTATATTTTGTATTTTAGCGAATATATTCATTATATCAAGATGAATTTTCCTTAAGAATAATATATATATAAGAATTCGTTTTGTAATATATATAAGATGGTATAATATCATTTTAGAGTTTAATCAATAATGCGAATTCAAAACATTCCTTATATTTCCTTGATCTTATAGGTGGTATAGTAAGAAAGAAAAAGGATAGTATTAGAGTTAGTATATATAAAGGAATTACTGATTATATAACGCTTGGGATAAGTGCTAAGCTGAGAAGGGGATAGTGTTATAATATTATCTAATATACTATGTTATATAGCTAAATGGTTATATGATAGACTTAGAGAACCTAGGGGATTAAAGAATAAATATCTAGATCTATAAGATCCAAAGGATTCAAGCAGAATAGAACCTGGGGTTCTATAGAGAACAAAGGTCTATATAAGGAATAGGATTTTATTATAATATAGAGCTTCATATTTAAAACAATTATTAATTTTATACTATAGTTATAAGAATTGTAATTAGTTATAATCTTATTGAATTCCTATTTGAAGTTTAGTCTAAACCACTTTGAGAGATCTTTAGATACTTCCATATAACCCTAGAGGCAGCTCCCGTAACAATTAGTCCCGGCTCGGCATCCGTCGGGTTACACCAGATCCCCGGGCGCAATGTATTTTATAATCCGGACCACTGGGCATGCCAATTTTAGATCATCTAACGGGGCATTTACGGTATCTTGACTCACACACGATGTCGCCATAATCGTACATTCTTACAAGTAATGGTTACCGTATTGTACATCCTTTCCAGTATCTACTACGTCTCTAGAGAAGATTCCTCTCTCTACACCTTACTCTCTGTACCTCTACTGCCTCTCCACCCACCCCCCAAACACTCACTCCCATTTGCTTCTGCCTCCATTTGCTCACCTCAATAACATTCCGCGATACTAGAAACTTACTACATCCACCCAAATCACCTACGTCACCCGATAATTCCCAGCTCATACTTCCCATTCCGAGATCGACCTCTGGAACTACAATTTCCTACTCAAAATCCAGAAATGCAGTCGCAAACACAGTTAAGAATAACAGAAAAATATATATCATCACGGTCCATGTCCAAATACAAGTAATCTTAGATTATCCAACTTCTTTGCTACATATAATATGCAGTGATTCAAACCCGCTCTCATTTTCCCAACTCAACACATCTCCCTTTTACCCGAACCCCCACACCATAAAATCCTGTAACATGCTCCCCCAACCCCCCAACCCCAACCCATCTCTTCTTCTCAAAGTTCAAGCCCCACATCGTCTCTAATCTCAGCACGCGTAAAACTTTCCCCTTTCAGTTCCACCACCATCTAGATCTACACGCCAAGTATGTTCAGCACCCGCGTGATACATGACATATGCATATGGAACATGCATGACATCTATTTTTGCGGTATGGGTTTTTGAAGTTTATGCAATTATCAAGAACTGGTTTTGAAGTTTAAGCTATGTTTAGGGTGGTTTAGTGAGTGGGTGGGTCGGTGAGTGAGTGAGTACATCATACATTCATTACACATTATGAATTATGAGTTATATATCATCATGTATGAAACTTGGATGTGCAACAAGAGATATTCATTCTATATATACTTTTGCTTTCCTGCGATATTGTTCGTGGGATTATATGGGTTAGTGCGATTGTATCTTCGATATATTATACATTCTACACTATACGTCATTGTGCATGAAGCTTAGATGTGCAACAAAGGTGTTTGCTTTTCTAGTACTTCATTTTTATACTATGCTATTCGTGGGATTGTATGGTTTTGTGTTTTTTTCGGGGGGGGGGGGGCCGGGGGACTTTCTAAGTTCGGGGATGGAGATGTTATGAATGGATATATATATATGTATCTATGTATCTATGTTTGTATATTATATATCAAGTATGGTAAGTTTTTAATTGGTATATATCATTGTACATAGAACTTAGATGTATAACAAAAGACATTCAATATTTTAGTTGTTGATTTCGCACAATATTACGCATAGGATTGTATAGTTTAGTGCCAGTATATATTATGAAATATCAAGTATGTGTTGTTATGTATAAAGGTTAGAAGTGCAACAAAAGACATTCATTCCATACATAATGTAACTCCCTGCGAGATTATGCATAGGATTGTATAGTTTTTGTATGTTGGGAGGGGATGGAGACGTTATGGATTTATGTGTATATGTAATTATATCGTGGATGAAGTTTTCATCTGTACTCACTGTACTTACTATTCCTATCACTGTACTTGCATCTTGAGCTTCTGCGAGAGAGATGAGATATCTTAAGTTTGTTTACCTTTTATAAATGGTTGCTATGTAATTATTGTGAACACATCACAATTAATACAAAACCATACCATACCAAAGCTCATCAGATTCCTCACCTCAAACCCAAATCAAAGCGAGAATTTCGCAATCCACATACCCAAGAATATCTCTTCCTGACAAGCTATTCTTACCTAATGGTTCACTTCATCTCCATTTGTACATAAACTCAAAATTCTCCCCATTAGAATCAAGAATCGGACTAGCTCTGTACATCTCCTCCCTCTAGGAGCTTAGTGTATAAACGCTAGTGCTAGTGGGAGATCCAAGAAACTTTGCACGCTTAGCTCGCGGACAATTTTTCCTCTTCGTGGAAATGGGAATGGGAATGGAAGTTTGGAAATTGAGAAATGATTTGAGTGTATGATATTTCGAATTTGATATCTACACATATAAATATCAATTATATCTCACCAACTACAATCTCAGTCTCAGTTTCACATCGATGGAATATCATAATATACTTAAATCTTAACATAATATACAAATGATAGACAAACGAACACTCACTCGTATCCTCGACGCGAAACGATGTTGAAAAAGAATTTATCTTTGAGTGAGATATTCAATTTGAAGATTCACATGAGTCTATGTGTGTTTCGTTGTGGATAAGCGAGCTACAGAACCTTGAACGTTATTCACATATGAAAATGAAAAGGATTTGAGGATACGTTACATTTCTTATTTACAACTCATCTCATATTGTGACAAAGTTATATAGCCGAAGAGATACTAATCACGGAAACATTTGCCATCTAGGATTATATCACTCAAGAATGAACGAAATCCATTTCACTGAAATATATGTAATTCAACAAAATATCTAAGTGCTATCAAAAATATTCCAATAAGCTCTCCACTTAGGAATAGAACACCTCTTCATCTCACAAAAGTCATCTCCCCCAGTCCCATTTGTAAAGGAGACAAAATAGCCAAGTCAATGTACAATACCCCTTCCATGACATCGATCCCTGATCTCTTTCCATGTATCTTTTCCTTTCCACTTTATACATTTATGCACCGTTACCATTGTAAGCAATGAGATTTGGGCTTCCACTACCAGGGCTGGTGATAAGGTTAGGAGTAGCCAATGCCTTAATTCTAGCCACAACAGCAGCTGGTGTTGACAAACCCTCAAGAGCAATCAAGTAAGCTGCAAGACCTGCAACGTGAGGAGTAGCCATTGAAGTTCCGCTGATGGTGTTGGTAGCAGTTGTGGAACCGATCCATGAGCTGAGAACGTTGACACCGGGTGCGAAGACATCAAGAACGGCACCATAGTTGGAGAAGGTGGCTCGAGCATCGTTTGCGTCAATGGCACCGACTGTGATGGCGTTGGGGGTAGATGCAGGTGAAGTATTGGCTGCGTTTGCCTGGAAGGATGGTTAGTAAAAATTCTAGGCAAGGAAATTCACTGTAGAAAAGGATTCAAACTTACATTATCATTTCCGGCAGCTACAACAACTGTTACACCAGCAGCAACTGTGTTTGTAACGGCACTGTTCAAGGCAGTGGATAGACTACCACCAAGGGACATGCTCAGAACAGACTTGGCACCACCGTTGGTAGCAACCCATTGAATACCAGAAATAACACCAGAATTTGTTCCAGATCCAGAAGCATCAAGAACCTTAACACCGACGATCTTTGCCGCCTTAGCAACACCGTATGTGCTACCACCGATAGTACCAGCGCAGTGAGTTCCGTGACCATTCTCATCAGTGTTCTGTATTTTGTTAGTAAATTTGATGCCCAATCACGACTAGGTGTGAACATACAGCAGATCCAGAAACAAAGTTGGCTCCCATACTGGCGCGGCCACCAAATTGAGAGTGGGCCGCGTAGACACCGGTATCGACAACGTATACAGTCACACCACTTCCGGCGGTAGAGTCATAGATGTAAGTGGTAGTATCTTGTTTACGGTGGGAAATGCGACCAAGACCCCAAGTAGCTCCAGTTTGAGTTGTCAATGTTGAAGCGTAAACCTTTTGATCTTTCTCAACGTATGCAACCTAGTTCAACTGTCAGCAATGCTTAAGTATTTCGTAGCAAAAATTCCTACTTCTGGCTTATTGGCAATCTCAACAATGGTTTCTGGGTCGGCGGAAATCTGATATCCAGCGAAGTCGTGAATCTTGTAGTTTGCACCAACGGACACGGCATTGTCGCGCTTTGCAACGATGGAGTTGACAAAGTCAACATGGCTAGCAGTCACCTCTGGTGAAATATCCTTGTTATAGACGACAATATAACTATCGGCGACGATGTCCTTGGTAGCGGTAGTTGGTGTCTTAATCTTTGGATGAGCCAGTATTGCTGCTGGTGCACCAAAAACAGGAGCAAAGGCAGCCGCGAAAGCGGTAAGAACTGTAAGATAGCCAGCCATGATGAAATTGTGGTCAAAAGGTTATTCTTGATGGAGAGGTAATGAAGAAGATGTTCCTGCTGATGGAGTTTCTGGGGATACAAAGGCAGTATTTAAATCAAAACAAATGGGGCTCTTCTTCATATGCAATTACAATACTCGCTGCCGGTGACGATCTCAAGCCCACGGCATGATAAGATTGCAGTGAACTAGAAAGCCAAGGTATGTTGTAACTCAATATCACAGCATCAACCCCATACCTCATCGTCACCTTCTACAAATGAATGTTATCACCAACTTCAAGTACTAGTCTATCACATTTATGGAAGCTGTTAAGAATCCGATACGGAATAATGCTCCAGGACCTGACTTGGCCACTGGTAACCATCATGAGCTGTAGAGCTTCCTGAAATGCTATTCGACGATTATATCTTCATGGGATGCTTGCAGAATGAAGCAACTTAGTACTAGTATAACACCATCGAGAGCTTCATCGACTAAGATGGAACATGAGCCGACATAAACGACATGAAATCGATATGAATCTCAGGCTAAACGCCATCATGGTACTGTATGTCATGCTCTCCTACAGACCTTCATATCGAATTGGGAAGTTGTGAAGCTTTTCTTATCGACCTACAACTATGCCGCACGCGATTGGCACATAATCTATAAATTATGTAGTATTGCCAAGCGTGTAGCCAAGCGCTCATCCTAACAATCAAATGCAGTGGCACTTGCAGATATGAAGAGACGCAGAAGCGCCAAGTGATGTGGGCATATGATTGTACAATTCTTCGAAGATGGCTTCATCCCACCAGAATCCATAACAACCTCCCTTTTCGAGAATGGGCTTTTATCGAATTTCATCTGATTCCAATGTTGGAAAGGATCTCGTGCTGACGATATCATCTTGGCTATGACTTTGACTTATTGGTTAGCAAAAATCTGTAGTGCCGATATGTTCGACGGCGTGGCTGAAAAGGCTTATCTCCTGCCGGAAAAAGACCAGCTATAATTTTCCCTAGCTATGGTTCTAGCGTTTTAATCCTGCACAGTATCTTATTCTTGATCATCTTGGCGGTTCCAGCATGGCAGCACAAGATATTGCGATGACCCTGACCGAGGCAAGGTGTAGATTTCAAAAATCTGTGTGTTCCAAAGCTGGGAAATTTGAGAGGAACCTGGCATAACATGTATTCATGTCGTGCGATCGGTGATTGATTGTTGGGATAATAATGCTATTCGTCTTGGAAAAGCTTGAAGTAAGGGAAACGACACTTGGCGGCATTACTTGACTACACTGATATAAAGATTGAAAATGGCACGGAGAAAGTATATAGGCGGAGAATTGTTTAAAGTGGGCTTCTATCATGTTATCAGATTACTGTTTCGAATTAGCCGGAATCTAGAATAGGAAGGAGTAAAACAGACCCTGTCTATCACATGAATATCACGTGTTATTAATACCTGACACAATCTAAGAGATGTTGAGAATTACTTTCATTCATCTTACTACGAATTGATTGGAATCAGACCATTTGGCGTATTGAAGTTTTATTCCTTCGCTGCTAGAGGTGTTGCAACAAATAGATAATGAAACCCCCCACAACCCGATAGCTCTAAGAGTGCTGTGAAAGATTGTCTTGACATGTAATAAAAAAAACATACACATTTCCCTTTCCCATGACCGGAAATCCAAACAACCGGATAACAGAGGTAGTGTAACGGTTGGCCCCCTGAGCCACATGCTGTAACAACACTCTTCATATAGCAGATGAATTGTGAAGAATAGATCAACCGGATAAGGGGAACTCTGGTGCATATATATCAGATGAAGCATGCTTGAATGTACGACTCCTCTTGATTATTTCAAGTGATGTGTGGTTATTCGGTTGAGATACCCCCGTCTGATATCTTAATCACATGTGTCGAATGCAGATACGGGATGACTTCTAATCATGCCGCGCGAAATGCATCTGCCCAATCCAGGAACCAGTGCTTCATTCTCGAACTCTATCTCATGATTCCTGACCCAAAACCATATTCCATACATGCTTTCCATCTAGGTGCTTGTACAGTGAAGATTAATCATTTCCATCCCTGTTTTGCTCCCTTTGTAAGTAGACAATTAGAGAACAATCCACATCATCCCAAGAGATTTCGTAATTCCAATTGCACAATTGTATAAACAAAAGCCTAACAAAGTTAATTGTATACTCGAAAATTGAACATTAGTAATCACTGTTATGAATGCGGGGACGCCGTCGACCAGAATCAAATCATTCACGAAGTGATTTGTGTAGAGCCGGAGGCAATTAGTCTATCGACGCCACCAGAAAGAAATGAATAGAAATCATGAACTGGTTGTGATACCATGCATTTCTAGGCGTTCCAAGCTGGATCATTGAGGCCAACACACAGGAATGAATAGGAACCAGAGATGTCTAGGTAAGCAGGCATCCCCTAAACATAAGAATGGCAGTGAAACCACAACCTCCCAGGCCACAAACCAAACCAAACCAAACCAAGCAATTCACAAACTTAGTAAAATCATCAAAAGTATATTGATCCCCAAAATGTCCAGTCCCTCAGTCCGCCTCACCGACGCCACTGGTAGCGTCGGTGCCATCGTTCTCGAACAATTCCTCGCGGCAAACTACCACGTCAACGTCATTCTCCGCTCATCTTCCAGAGTGCAAGCATTTCTTGCGAAGAAGTACGCGCAGAACATTCAGAATCAACCCCTTTCCTTTGCCGAAATTCCAGACATGATTGCCTCTGGCGTATATGATGTGCCAGCATCCAAAGCTGCATATATAATCCATATAGCTACACCACTTTCCTACGTTGGTTTCGACGAAAAAAATGATCAAACCTGCTTCGATAATTGATAATGATATTCTTACCGCAGCTGAGAAATCTAACACGGTAAAAGGTGTTGTTATTACCGGATGTGTAGTTTCCATCTTGAATGCCACGGGAGGAGATTTATTCCTGGAAAGTCATACACGACGAATGATTGGAATTCTATTTCTCTTGAACTGGCGCCTATTCATATTCAAAAGTAACATCTGAAAAGATAGCATGGGAGTTTATAAAGACTGAGAAGCTGAGTTTTGATTTGGTGGCTCTTTAGCACCATATATCACTGGTAGATGTATTCAAGAAGGGTCTGTACCTGACAAGAAGGCATTCGTTGGGATGGGACATATATACAGAGAAGTATTTGATAAAGATACTCCAGGCTTGGTATTTCCTTGGATTCTGTGAGTATTTCCGCAGATATATCATTAAGGGCTGCAATGTTCAAGCTAACAAAAAAGGGATATTGATGATGTGGCTACCATTTATGTAAAAGCGCTAGAGGAATCCACGCCTGGAAATGAGCGCTATGTTTTCCATGCTTCTGAACCCATCACTGCTAGGGCTGTGTCTAAAAATATTCGGGAGGAGTAACTAGAACTAGAGAATCGTGTCCAGAACCCCGTATCAGATGAATTGGGTTTACCGAGTCCGTTGAGTTATTTTGATACATCCAAGGCGGATGCGATATTTGGAAGAAATGGTGGGACAGTTTGAAGGAAACAGTGGAAGATATCTTGAAGTATGAGGTGAAGGGAAACTGAGAGCTTGGAAATAATAAAGTATGGCTCATTAAGTACGAATGGCAATGACACACCCACCAATAGTTGGGTATCAATGACTCGGCTTCGGTTCCCAGTTGGGGAAGTGAGTATCTCTCAAAGCTTCTCGGAAGATCAAAGCTAGAATAATATTCTTCATATCATTGTATCAAACTGATTATACAACAAATCCACCGTGAAATCTTTAGTAATGTAATCCGAACGCTGATAGAATTGGATGTAGGGGACACTCGTTTCAGTAAATTACGATAGAAGACGGTCAATCCATAAAAGGCTGGAACTCAAGCTTAGCTATTGTCCATACGATCAAATCAGATTTGCACAACTCTTCAATACAGAAGATTCCAGTAAAGATTTCGCGGCCTTTGAACGAGATTCAAATTTGCAATCGAAATGGAGAGGATGGCTAGACCAATCAGCAAGCGCCACTCAAAAATAATATATTCATACCTCGATAAGCCCGTGGTAAAACCAATCACCGGCTCAATCTCTTGACCATTTGAATCCACTGCCTTTGAAATATTGACTGTAGATATCAAAGTTGCTAGAGCAATCCAAACACTCGCTAGTGCTAGATGACGACCGACACATATTCTGCGGCCAAAACCAAAAGGCCCTTTGAGATATGGTTCTCCAGCTCCACCTTGTTCGATTGGGATATACCGATCTGGATTAAACAAGTCGGGATCTTTGTAAACAGTCTTCTCTCGGCTCATCGCCCATGTGTTGAAATAAACATTCGTACCTTGAGGGATAAACATTTCGTTGTAGACGTCATCCTTGAGACTTTTATGTGGGACACCAAGAGGAGATAAAGGCCGCCATCTAACTATCTCTTGAACAATATACTCCAGGTATAGAAGGTTTGGATTCTCCCTATCTTTCAATGAAGGAAGACGATCTAGTCCAATGGTTTGATCGAGAAGTATTCTTGCTTTGTGAAAGATGGTAGGATGAAGTAATAAATTTAAAATTCCAACTAAAGTCGTTGCGAAGGTAGTGTCTGATCCTGCGATGAATATAGCGGCAGCAGAACCATTAATGTCTTCTATGGCGAAGTCATTTGGTAGATGTTGAGACTCATTTTGCGCATATCTTTCAAGCAGAGGATACACGTATGAAGCCTTTTGAGCTACCCCATTATTCTGTGATGGATTAGAAATGATCAATAATATCATGGAGGGTATAACAACTTACAAAGTTCTTGCACGCGGCAGCGAATGGAACATCATGGAGACGTTTTATCGCGGATCCCCAATTTTTTGCATGACTTATGGCTTTCGAAGGAACAAGCCAGTGAGGAAGGTTGCTAAGAAAGGGAAAATAATCAATGACAGTAGCTCCTGGAGATCCACCATTTCCTGTAGCATTGATTGCATCCGCTGCAATTTTGACGTATTTATCATCATCGTTCTTTAAAGTAATTCCAAATGCTACTCTTAGTACAATAGCAGAAGCAAACCTACCGAAAGTGAGCAAAACTACCTAAGAGATCAAGATACCCCTCGAGATACATTACCTCCTTAACGCAATTTCCCAATTATCAGGCCGCTGAGTAATAGTACAAAAGGCCTGGCGTGCTTCTTGTTCTTGTATATCTTGGTATTTTATGACACTAGTCTTCGTAAACGCTGTTTGTAAATGTGTTCTGTGTGCTTTGAAACGTCGTCCCCATGGTAGAAATGTTAAAGTTCTACCCCATCCCATACTGTTTCCAATCAGCTATGTAAGCTCGATACACAATGTATCACTTACACCTCAAATAGAACAAATCGAGGTCGATCACAATAATTAGCTCCTCTCTTAGAAAGGAGTTCATCTGCAGCTTTAACGGTATCCAAGACCAAAACTGGCGTAAGAAATTGTTTGAAAAATAATATATCTGAATCTTGGGTCTATCAGCATATTGTAGAAAGATTTGTGAGATGGTTATTACTTACTGTATTCTTTTGACAAGTTTTGATAATATAAATGCGGATCATCCGTTGGAACTAATCGGATATGTCCTAATATTGGTTCTCCTGGAGGCCTTGGTGGTAATGGGTATGGTGATTTCTTGAAGAAAAGTCGCCAACTTATATAGAGTGTGATAAATGATAGTATGACGAGAAATGCCACCGAGGACACACCATAATCAGATTTCATGTTGATAGTAATGCACCATTCCAAGTGGAATATCGATATCACACATCCAAATAAACACATATGATCTTGAAGTAGTGAAGTCCTACACGTAACACTGGCTTACAGCAGCAGCAGCAGCATAGCTTATCTCGCCCCATTACCTGGTTCGCACGCCATTCGAGATGTTCATTAGGGGATGAATTCTTCAATACATGAACATATCCAATGGGAATATGCATCTCGATTCATTCTGCAGCACCTCGACCCTTTCGGTACTGAGCCAACTCCACAATGTAAAATGGATGCCATAAACGAATCGGAGAGTTCCTTTGACGAAGCAATCCGGACAGCTGAGAGGTTGATGAATCGGGAGAACTACGGTAACCTTAAGTGAAAGATTCATAAGCGTAACCCCGCTAATCTTATGCCCAACATCATGATTTATTCTTAAGCATTTGACAACATTTTCATGAACCTTTATCATCCACTATATTTTTGAATTCAAGTGATCAGGGATAGGTATGTTCATAAATAAATTAGCTGCAGTCATAGAGCCTGATTAATAATATTTCCTGACTTGTAGATATCAAGTGAATTCTACAAATGCTAGGACATGATTGGCTAGCTATAGGTTTATTTACTGTCTTGAGTTGTCATAGTAGACTATAGATATTCTTCTGTCAAATTGCCCAACTGTTAAAAAGGGGACTGTATGGCAATTATCTGAAAGCCAGAAAAGTGGTGACCGGTGTGTTAATGTACTTTTCCATGTTTTTGATAGCATTGTCTGAGAACGCATGGAACAGAACCCTTCTCTTTCTTACATGGCTAACTTTATCGATGCTGCTGTGAGTATTGAATGTATCCTTGGTTGGAGGAATGACACAACCTTACCAAATCTCTCACTACATTCCATGAACTCTACACCATAGCCTTATGGTGATATATTGGATAAGTATCGAATAAATACACTCTAGAGATTGGAAGCCACATCATCATCAACGCAGGAGATGTTCTCATTCAAAGAACCGCCGAAAAACCATCTACACCTAAACCACTAGATTGCATCAGCACCGTCATGCTGTTGTGATCAGTGCTTCTATACACAATACATATTCTGATACAAGGTAGCAGAGGTCACAAGAGTACACAATGGGCGCTTATTCAGATTATCATCAATGGAGAGCTCAATCAGAAACCCAATTTGAGATGGGGTGTACTAAGTCCTCCTCTAACGATATCATATTATTATAACATTCATTGTTAACACATTCAATACAATAGAATATCATCTCATCAATTATCTCTCAAATTCCAAACTATTCCCCCCCTCTAGCTAAGGCTCATCACTTCCCAACTCATATTAATACCCCATCGACTTCTCAATTTTCATTCCTGTTCCTATCCCCATTCTAATTTCCATTCCATTCTCCATCATCCATTTACTCCTACACCCACTCTCACCTCCCGCCTATTTTCAAACAGATCCCCAGAATCCGAGCTCAAAAACTACTTGATCCCTCATCTCAACTTCAATTCAATCCTTCCCATCTCAACCATTCAATTCCCTCTTCTCCCTATTAGAAAACTCATCAAATATAAATCCGATATTCCACTACACACCTTCTTTAACATACATATCTAACCCATCCAACCCATATCCAATCCTCACATATACACACACGATCTTACAATCTCACTCTTATATCTATCTACATCCACACACCATTCCTACACCCCGCCCCGTTTTCAAGAACCCAACTCCAAGGCATTAATATTTATAGAATCCAGCGGAATAAATATTAAGATTTTGGGAATTCGCGAATACAGATAGATGGATATTAGTATATTGTATTTTTGGTGTTTTATGACATAGTGGGACGGATGGTGAGAGTGTATATATATATGTGTTCATTCCGGGAATGAGGATAATAATAAGTCGGAGTTGAAGTGAAGTTACATATAATAAATAACTAGATAGCAGACCGGTAATAACCATACAGATAATAGAGCGAAATAATCTTATAATAATCCCATTAATATACAACTCGGGCGCGTACTTATACACACAATACCAAGCGAATAGAAAGGGATGGACATTTGCAATTGTTACCCAAACTAAAAGTGATAAATATACAAACATAAATCATTTTCTCTCCGTATCTGAGTATCTACTAGTAATTTCGAATAGACAGACTATATTCTATACTATATATATAGATAAATCTTTCTCTCTATTTATATTTATACATATATATTATTCATCTATATTACTACCTATCACCTCAATCCTAACATCAAAACCAAACTATCAAAAAAAGATGAATATAGTAAATACTATGAATTTACATACTTATATCTATAGTCATAATTATATCTCATCCTAATTAATCTAAATGTATATATATAGTAAAACTTATAAAACGATTTGTATTCATCTATATCTATATCTATTTCTATATTCCAATCTTAATACCTATATAAAACTAAAATATCGTATTTTATATTTTATATATCTTATATCTCAACCCCAATCCCAACCCACATCCTCTTTCTTTATCCTCACCAGCTCCCCCCCCCTCGGATACATCCGTATCCGCTATCCGCCATCCGCCATCCACCTTTCCCCTTTCCCCTTTCCAACTCCAATCTCATTCCCTATTAAGCACAAACAAAAACAAAAATACTCAAAAAGAAACTCGACCCGAGGACTCGAGCTCGTGCAAACTAGCCGAGATCGATATATATATCGGTCTTTGTTTCGTTTGAACAAAGGATGAAGGGAAGTGGGTTGGTGGTGGTGGTGTGGTTGGTATGTGTATTTAGATGGTAGTGGTGGTTTCGGGTATTTTTCTATTTCTATTTCTGTTTCTGTTCTGGGGAGGATGATACGGGGTTTGGAGAGCGAGCTGGGGATAGATGGATGGATGGGGATATATATATATATATATATAGTAAAGGATATTAATGAAATCGAATACTAATTCGAGGATTTCAGATCTCTATGATTCTACCCCCTCAAAAAGAAAGAGAAAAATAATTTCTCAGAGATTGTAAAATTACTATTAATTATATTGTATAGATAGTGTAAATATATCAACCTCCACCTCAACCTCAACCTCATTACGACCCTTCCCTCCTGAAAATACAATACAATATAATACAATACAGTATAATACAATACAATACCAAATATCACACTACTATATACAAGCGCATATATTTCCCATCATTTATCATCCAACTATTCATCATCTATACCATCTTCCTTTCCTACTACAAACCCCCCCAGACGGATATCCTACAATATATATCATATCATTCATCCAGCGATGTATACATATATATATATACAGCCAATATAATTTAATTCAAAGTACCAACAACAACAACAAAACCCCAAACCCCAACCCCTAGTGCTTCAGATATGTATTTCCATTTTCGGAAGAAAGGAAGGAAGGTACTAAGGTAATTGATTGACCTTATACGAGTATACATATTGATATTGTTTGGATATAATATGATACTACTATTATAAGAAGGGAGATGAAATATGAATATTGATGACTAATAGGATGGGGATCTGGATCTAGATGAGGGGGAGAGGGAGGAAGGAAGTTGAAATATAGTGGCTTTAGTGAGGGGAGGGGAGGGAGTTTGTTTTTATAGATGTGGGTATATAGAGAGACTTTTCTTTTCATTTCTTTATTTATTTGTTTTTGGGAATGTAGAGGATTGTTTTTATTGTTATATATATACTTGTATTTTTACTGCGAATTCGAAATCTTTGAATATTCATTCATTCAGAGGAGGTGGGTGTATATATAGATCAAATCAGATGAGATGAGATAAATCAATTGTATATATATAGAGTTGAAGTATAAGAGTCGATAAATGATGAATAATAAATAATAAATAATGAATGAATAATGAAACTTCTAGCTCTAGATGATATAATCTACTGGTATAATAATATAGATATATATATATGATAAGAAAATAGAAAGGTGGGAAGAGGAAGAATTAATTTGATACTTTTTCTTTAAGGGGTTATTATTTTAATTTTAATTTTCTTTCGAATTATAAAGAGTTCGTTTGGTTAGTCGGTCAATCGATTGGTTTTCTTATCTTAGATATCTATACATATTATATATTTAGAGTTGGGGTTGTTTAGATAGATGTCTTAGAGAAAAAAGAGTTTAAGGAGACTAAAGAAAAAGCCTATCTTAACTACATTGTAGATAGAGAAGTGGTATTTGGGGGGAGGGAGGGGGGGGGGGATTATTGAGATGAATAAATAAATAATAGATGAGATATTGGAATTATTAATTTATAATATTTGTTGAAAGATATTGATTGACGGGTAGTACTATATATATATATCTTTATCAATAGTTATAGAATTATCTTCTTGAATATCATAATAATATAATCTTCTTACTCCGACTTACTAGAATAATATAACTAGAACAATCATTTCTCCTATAGTCTATAAGTATAAGCTATATATCAAAGCCAGTTAATTAGATAAATAAATAAAATCAAAAATAAATAATTTCTTTTATTAATTTGAAATTCTTTTTTAACTTAATATTAAGCTTTTCAATTGTTAAGCTTTTATATTTATCAATACTGATGTCGATCTCAGAATGAGAAGTAATTAATAATAGATAAAATATAAGTTAATAAGGAAAATCAATATAATCTAATATAATTATAATTATTAATTAATTATCTCTATAGTATATTATACAATATATGATATATGATATATATAATACTTTCCCCTCGACTCCCCAGATATATATAACTTAATAGAAGAAAGATTGTTTTCTAGAATATTATAAAATGCTTCTTTCTCTTATTGATTGATTTTCAATTTGTTTTATTTATTTATCGCCTTTACTTGTCTGTTCTTGTTTCTGCTGTTGTATGTATATATGTATGTATGTATGTATGTGTATATATCTTCTTTTAAATGTTCTAAAATTCAGTCTTCCCTTCTTCCTCTCATTATTCTTTGTATCGAAGCTTTTTTTAAGTTTCTAAACCCCCGTTCGTTCCTTTCTTCGTTCCTTCCTTTTCCATTTCTTCGTTGCTTCCATCATTCATACCTTACTCAACTTGGGCATATACAGTTACCTGACGTCTTGCACTTACATATACCTTAACCAATATATGTGACGCCTTTGCCTCTTCAACGAATCAAAAAGAGGGTGATTCCATCTAGACCTTGAAGTAAAAGAAGGAAATCCATAAATTTATCAATTTGAACCAATCATCTTCATTTAAACTATCAATCTCTCCACTCACCCATACCCATGAAGGCCCTTCCTTAAGCTGATGGCTTCTTCCATCTTACTCCAGATAGCAAATTCAAAACTCTCTTTCAACTTCTCAATTTCACTTCCTAAAATCTCTCTTCCCCCTTCCCTTCCCTTCCCTTCCCGTTTTCTGATCTTCCCATTCCTTTTTCACCAAAAACAGGGTACTCGTTCCATCTTCTACCCTCTCTCTCTCTCTCTCTCCACCCCCCCCTTTCGAACGTATTTTCACTCCAAATTCTCATATTATATATTCTAGTGTCACAGTTGAAAGTATCTTAAACCAAAAAAAACTAATGATACCTTTACTTCTATCAGTCTTTTCTTTCATATAGACCAACGAATCAAAAAGTACCATTCACCATTCACCAGCGACATCAACAGCAACAACAACAATAACGAACTTGACTCGAACTCGAACTCGAATCATCCCAAGGACTTTCCCTGAAGAATCCCCCTCCCCCCCCCAAAAAAGACACACAGACACACTTCAATTCTTTATACTTTTTTTTCCTGCACATCAAACCTGAGATCTTCCTTTTCTATTATTGTATAGCGTATTATCGCATTCTATATTCTATATTCTATTATCCATCGCGACCACGATAAAATAATCAAAATAATGCCCTTCTTTTGATTTTCCATTCCCCCCTTCTTCCCCCCACTCCACTCCCCTACGGCAATTGTTCTCCCACACAAACACAAAACCACACATCCAGTAAGGAGAACTGTACTCGTATGTACTCGTATCGTATGTACTCGAACGAAAAACGAATTGGGCATTTTATTTTATTTTTGAAATTGAAAAAGTTCGTGAGAAGGAGCGATGAGAACTTTATCCTTCTCAACCAATACCTACTTTGTATAATACAATACCTACCTACCCCATAACCAAATACTCGCAAGATACATGTACTGCTGCTACAGTCTTTGAAAGACCAAGGCTCAAACCACAATCAAGATCAAGATCAAAGACCAAAGACCAAAGACCAAAGACCAAGACCCAAACCCAAACCCAAGACCAAAATCCAGGATTAGGATCATTTATTCGCAAGATCAAATTCAACCAAAAAAAAAGCCCCTCTTTTTCAATTATATCCACTCTTCGAAAGTTATTCCACATTCATCATCACCATCTGAACTCCCAATTATAGTCGCATTTCCACTTCCGTTACACACTACAGAGTCCAGAACTACCTCGATTGTCCATTAACAGGTACAGGGTTTCCCTGTCATTGCAAAACACGTCCAATCTACTTTATTCCTTTTACGAGATTCGGTTGCATTTTCTTTCATACCAATTTCCAATTTCCCTCGGTCCATATTTCGTTCGAAAACGTCGCGCGAATCAAAATATCGTCATCGACTTTTTGTCGGGAGAAAAGCGACAACCGAAAACAAAGGCATTGAATAGAAAAGGGATCCTATAAAAAAACGAGACTCGGTCGATCAAAAAAGGAAAAATAAAAGAAGAAAAAAGGCGCTGCGCTCGAGCCAGCTTGCCCCCGTGCGACACGGTAATTGAGTTATCGAGCTCAATCAATTAACTTTTTTTTACTTTGCTTTTTACTTGTTATACTCCCCATTGAATATAATATTGGTCCCAAAAAGCCCGTGGATATTGGTGGTGAGTGGGTATATAGATTTGGTGTTGTGGTGTGCGAAAGATAGTGGCAGTAATGGACTACGCCGCATGCAATATTGTCTACGTGGATTGCAGAGCCCTTGAGGACAAATTGGTGCGAAGAGAGGATCTGGTGTCAAATGTCTCGACCTTGGAAAATGCGGTTCCTACCACCGATGGCGCCATTACACCACGAGCGATCAATCCGGTTGATAATAATGTGAACATTTTATTGGCTTCTTTCACTGAAGGTAGGTTCACTTCAATTGAGGAACGGGTGGTTGAATTTGATGTTGGCTTGGGCTACCATTGATGATGATGGAATTGACAAATTATGTAGTTCACCTATGTACCTCGGGCAGGTCCTGCATGTCGAAAGTTTCCGACTTGAATCGCGAATCGACCGTGGATTTAATACCTACCCTCGTTTTAATAGAGATTCCGCATGACGATCAAGTAAATGAACGACCTCCACGAGATGTCCGGACCCCTTCGCCCAGTTCCAAGCAACAGATGGATGGTATACTCGATGATGATTTCGGGGAGGCATATGGAATAAAATTATTACAATGGGTCGCATCCGAAATTCAACAGCAGCGCTTTTCGAGGCTCGTGGTTCCAGTGGCTGTGGTTTCCTCGGCGGAACAAAATCTGTCGATAGGTTCGTCAAAAATTCGTATGAGTTCGCGGTCGGAACCCGCTCCTGTAAGCGGTTATGATATGGGCAAACAAAATCGGAAATCGACCGGCATCTATATCCCATTGGACCAGAGAAGGACCATGAAACTTTTAGACATCGGAGCCGTGGATGTCATAACCAGTCCCCTTTTATTGGAACGGTTACCCAGTTTGGCAGTGCACGCATATCAAGCGCACAAAGATGCATCCAAGGATCACAGGGCATTATTGGAAAAGAAGAGGGGAAGGAAACGCTCCTGGGTTGGTGTGGAGGATCAAAAACCTTACGCATATCTAAGAGAAGAAATGGTGTCTAGGTTGATGGAAGGCATTTGCACGCTAAATAGTGAAGAAGTAGAAGAGTATGGCCAATGGAGAGTGTCGGTTCCATTAGATCGGAGAGAATTGATAGCCCAGGCCATTAGCTCTTGGCATTTTTCGGCTCATGATTTTGAGGACGATGAACTTCTCTACGCATCATCATTAATGTTCCAACATGCACTCTCTCTACCAGAGTTGGAGAAGTGGCGGATATCTACAGGTGAGTTCTAGAGTTCCAGAACAAAAGGTTCGGGTTAATAAAGGGCCTCGGCCATGCTGACATCCGTTGCAGAAAACCTGACCGCATTTCTCATCACCAGCCGAGAAGCATATAATAGTTTCGTGCCCTATCATAACTTTCGTCACGTCGTCGATGTTCTTCAAGCCATATTTCACTTTCTTGTACGGTTAGGTAACCTCCCAGAATACCCAGTCAAAGCCGATGGGACAACCAGTCAAAAATCATCGCCAATTGCCGAACTCATTAGACCATTTGATGCTCTAACCTTGATGATTACTGCCATTGGCCATGATGTGGGTCACCCTGGAGTCAACAACGCATTTCTGGTTCATCTCAATGCACCACTCGCTCAACTTTACAACGATCGATCCGTCCTTGAATCATTCCATTGCGCAGCTTACTCTCAAATATTGCGTCGTCATTGGATCGCGGCCTTCGAAGAGCGTGATATGCGACATCTAATGATAAGCACAATCTTGGCGACGGATATGGGTTTACATTTTGATTACATGAAGAAGCTTGGCTATCTTCAAGAAAAGTTACATGAAAATGGTGGTGTTACTGATGGGTGGAATGGTCGAACGATCGAAGATCAACGGACATTGGCCTGCTCTTTACTTATCAAATGTGCAGACATAAGTAACGTGGTACGTTAAATGGACTCTGCTACAGAAATTTCAAATCGTTGACTCAAAGCAGGCACGCAAATTTGATACCGCAACTCGATGGACCGAAATATTGACTGATGAGTTTGCTCGTCAAGCTTCCATGGAACAGGATTTGGGTATACCAACGGCTTTATATGCGGCTCCTGTTCGAGAAGTCATTGAACTTGGTAAATCTCAAATCGGTTTTATGAATATGTTTGCCATCCCATTATTCGGTGGTGTGACTGATGTCATGCCTGGTATGGCATTTTGTGTTGATGAATTGGAAAGAAATAAAGCTGCCTGGGAAAGCAGAATAGCTTTAGAACAAGAGAGAATGAGACAAGAAGATGGGTTCTTGGGGCTACCTGATAGTATGCAATCAGGCATGCGCTCTCCCCGTACGATGAGTATTGCCCAGCCTTCTCAGGATGGATCTGCGAGCCAAGATGGCACTCCGAGATTGGGTGAACCTGCAAACATTCGATTCCCAGCCAAGCTTAACAAAGGTCCATTTAGACAAGCCTCAAACGATGAATCGCCGAAAGGTACTAGACAAGGAACAATGGAACTTCCCCAGTCGGCAACCTTCCCTGATCGACGATCATCAAAGCCCAGTTACCTTCAACTGAGTTATGCAACCGCAAGTGCGCCAGGAATTCTCGATCATCCCAGCCAGGAGGTAGAAATTTTGGCAAATGGGGATCGACAAATCAATGGCGTCCTGGTTCAGCCATCCCTCTCCACGGATGTTGTAGTGGTAGATCCACCCACACCTAAAGAGTTCTTACCACCAAATCAGAGAAGTAGTGATACTACCACTGAGGGTAGTAATTCAGGTTCTGCGGGAGAATGGTCTGCAGGTGCAACCACGAACCCCAAAAGCCCTTTTTCACCTAGCACCCAAGCGACGAGCTTTGCGAGCGAAGACTCGAATAATGATAGGGCTGTCACCCCTACTCATGCATCCCCGCTAACCCATAGTACCAGTCATTCTTCTGGGGGCTATGATAAATCAAATCATTCTACCAACGATGGATCGAGTTTGGCTGATGCGGGTTCTGATCTTAAAGTGTTAGCAGAGACGGGGAGAAATTTGAAAAAGAAGCCCAGTCGGTTCAGGATGAATGGATTACATTTCTGGAAGAGGAAAAATGGTAATCCACCAATGCCAGTGGGAACTCCGGATAAGCAGGAGTCTGATGGGACGGCCAGTTGAAGCGAAGTAAAAAGGGAAGAAATAACACGAGAATGAAATATACAACTCGACGAATTCACTGACGATAATGTTTTGAGATGAGATTAAGACTTTGGTACGGCAATCGGGGATGTTTTGTTCAGGTTCTTGTTTGTATGATTATTCTATTTGTTTCTGTACATTGTACACGATGTGGTCATTTGTTTTGGAGGTATTTTTTTCGAAGATTTGTTACCTCGAAAGGGAAACGAGGGATAAAACACCTCTGTGCTCTGTGTTTATGGGTATATTCAAAACAAAGACGGGATTGGCGTTTTATCGATTCTTGCTTTTGTCATCTTCTTCTGGCATGGGGATGGAAGATGTATGGGTTTCAAATCCTCCAGATTGATTTGAAAGGTGTGGATGGCGTTCGACTTGTTTTTTTTTAGGCTAATGGATGGTTGGTTTGGTGCTTGCTGGATTCATTTTTGCTTGAATGGATGCTGATTGCTATTGGGGAATTCGGGGGAAGGGGAGAGGAAGTGACGTTTTTATATCCAAGTTGGTAGGCAGGTTAGACTTTTGGGCTTCTAGGCCAGGGTGGAAGATTTTAGGATGGGATAGATGATACTGCATCTAGGGATGGGAATTTTCAGTATGGTTTGGAGCTTGGCTTGGGGTATTCTCTCTCTCTTTTTTTCTCTTCTGAGGGAGTGGATATGGATGAGGATGGATTTATAGTGAGTGAGAGGAAAGAATTGCATGCATGAATGTCATGGCGAGTATATTATTGTGAAGTGAGGGAAAGAAGGGAATGGAGAGAAGAATTTGGAAGGAAGCAAAGTAGTTGAGTAAATTTTCAATCCAACTCATCTTAATGCTTTTGCTTTGTATCAAAGCGCGAGCAAAATCTACAAGCAAAGAGTCAGTCCACCGAAGTGCTACTTGTGATTAGTTAATCGTATTGATGATGTTTGTGATATTTAAATGATAATTTCTAGATTGTTCTTCTACTTATTGTTATGTGAAAACTGTATTTATAAGAATGATGGTTGCTGTAGTGTTGAGTCTACAAAATTAAGTTGGAGTATGACGCCCACCGGTAAAACTCTGGTCCGTCCCGCCCCTACCATAGCTAATAAAGCTTAAAGCTTAAAGCTTGGAACGAATCAACTTTATCAATTCATCATTCCATTACTCTTTATCACAATTTCTCTACACGACATCGTACACCAAAGCTACAAAGACTTGTAATCTTACATACCTACACCTCAACTCTCAATCCCGATACCCCTAAAATGTCTTTCTAATAGGTCCTCATTAATTCTCCATACAAACCCCCCAAACAATCCTTTCAAACCAACCTATCATCCCTCTCCATCCATCCGACTCTCCACCATGAAATGCTACAACCCATCGGCGTTTGTTCCCATGGCGGTTACATTAGTAACCGTGGTAATGTATCTGGGGGTTTTCATACCTCTGCTCATTATTCAGGAGACGGTGCCGTCGGCGCCGGATGATCCGACGCTTTATAATGGGTTGAATTTGACGGAGGCGTGGCGGGATTTGCAGAGCTTGAGTGATGGGTTTCATCCGTTTAATAGTCGCAGGAATGATGTGGTGAGGGAGTGGCTGGTGAGGAGGATTGGGGAGATACTGGATCATAATCAGGTTGAGTATACGGTTGAAAATGAGGGCGCCACTACCTCTGAAACTCAAATCAAGTCCGATTTCGATGAAGAAGCTCCCGAGTCGGCATCTCGTCCTAGTAACTCCAATGATGATTCTGCGGAATATCACCATGAGGATCTGCGAGCTCGTAAAGCATCGCCTGCTGTTACAGTATTCAACGATTTACGCTCCAATTATTCCAGCAATGCGCTCACGAGCATTGGAGTTAAAGGACGAAAGCTTGGCATAAGCACATATTTTGAAGGAAACAATATCATATGTTATATTCGAGGACGTGATGATGAAGAAGGCGAGTGGTGGAAGACTGGATCCGTCAATTCGAAAGGAAAGATTCATGGCAAGGGCGGAGTTATGGTCAATGCCCATTTCGATAGTGTCTCGACGGGATTTGGAGCTACGGATGATGGAGTAGGAGTTGTTACCGCACTTCAATTGATACGCTATTTTACGACACCGGAAAATAGACCACAAAAAGGCTTTGTTGCGCTGTTTAATAATGGTGAAGAGGATGGTTTATATGGTGCGAAAGCATTTTTGTCACATCCAATGGCAAAATTCGTTCATACTTTCTTGAATCTGGAAGGAGCTGGAGCAGGTGGTAAAGCTACCTTGTTCCGAAGTACAGATACTGAGGTGACTCGAGCGTATGCGCATGCTCAACATCCTTTTGGGACAGTGGTTAGTTCGGACGGTTTCTCATTGGGATATGTGAGAAGTGAAACCGATTATGTTGTTTTCCGAGCAGAAGGTTATCGTGGACTGGACGTTGCTTTTTGGCAACCGCGATCTCAATATCATACCGATCAAGATGATGCTAAACATACCTCGATAGACTCATTATGGCACATGCTATCAGCATCTGTTGCTACTACTCGATCTCTCACCAAGGATACTAGTAACACATTTGTGGGACCACGTGGTGATGATAAAATCGGAAAAGTCAGTAATGGAAAAGGTTCAGATGGTGTTTGGTTCGATTTGTTTGGCACTGTTTTTGCAGTGTTTAAATTGAGAACTCTCTTTGCTTGGTCACTAACTCTACTCATTGCCGCTCCATTGATTCTTTTCGCCGCCTCATATCTTCTTAATCGACAAGATAAATTCTACTTCTTTGCGGGATCTATTAAGGCTAAAGATCCTGAAGATGAACCTATATATCTTGGTGGATGGCGTGGTGCCTTTCGCTTTCCTATCACTCTGATCATTACCAGTATCATTACCTTTGGTTGTGCATCGCTGGTTAACAAAATCAATCCTATGATTGTTTACTCTTCTCCTTACTCAGTATGGAGCATGTCTGCGACTTTATTCTTCTCGATATTCTGGTTCATCATGGCTGGTTGTAATTTCATCCGACCTTCCGCACTTCAAAGAGGTTATGCCTTTATGTGGTTATTCGTGTTTGGTTGGATTATTCTTGTAGCTGCTACAGTATATGAGGATCGCTTCAAGATCAGCGGCGGTTACTTGTTTGTGTTTTACGAAGCTGCAATATTCCTTGCTACTTTGATCGCTATTGGTGAACAATTTGCATTACCTAAAAAATCCACATATGTTGAAAGTTCTCAACATGATCATAATGGCAATCAAGATTCTCATCAAGCCGTCATGGGTACTGATGGAGCCAATGGAATTGATGAAGCTAATGCTAGCAATGAAGTAGGAGAGGAAGAAGACTCGGAAGATGCTGTGAGCGAAATGGCAATTCCTCATGAAACAACTCCACTGATTGGAGGTGGAGCACCTACTCAGCGTTCCTCAGTTAGCACGACATTTGCTAATCGATATCGACAAGTTGTTCCAGAATCATATGATGGACCAGCTGATCATCATGATAAAAAAGGTCATAAGAAACATCCTTATGGAGGTGAACAAGAGTGGTCTGCTAAATTACCGATATGGACTTGGTTGATTCAATATCTTCTTGTTGGTCCATTTATACTAGTTATTGTTGGACAAGTTGGTCTATTCTTAGTAGCTGCTCTACATCAAACTGGAACGGATGGTAGTCCACTTCTTTTACCATATCTTGTTGTCGCTGTCTTTTCCATTCTATTACTCCTTCCAGTAACACCATTCATTCATCGACTCACACATCATATTCCAACATTTTTCTTCTTGGTCTTTATTGGAACTCTCATCTACAATCTCGTTGCTTTCCCTTTTTCGCCTAATAATCGATATAAAGCATATTTTCAACAAACGGTCGATCTTGATACTGGTCTCAATAAAGTTACGCTCGTAGGAATCGAACAATATATTCGCGAAATCATTGCCAGCATTCCAACGGCAGCAGGTCAAACTATTACTTGTGAAGAAAATCCTCGGATTCGTTCTGGTCTTTCATTTTGTTCTTATGAAGGGATTGCTCCTAGGGTGGTTGATAATGTTGTGGATGGTATTCCACCTGAGAAAGGATACGCGGATTGGCTCACGTATAATGTTAGCAGAGTCCCAAAGGAAAATAAAGCTACATTTCATATTTCTGGTCTTGAAACTCGAGCATGTATTTTGAGATTTGATGATCCATTTTCGGATTTCAAGGTTCATGGTGGAGCGAAAAAGGAAGAGAGATGGGATGATGTACCGGATAGTGGAAGTGATCAAATTAAATTGTGGAGTCGAGATTGGAATAAGGAATGGGCGGTGGATGTGGAATGGGCGGTAGGAGAAGATATGAAACCGGGTGAGGAGGGTAGATCGGGTAAAGTGGTTTGTTTGTGGAGTGATGCTAATAAGAGGGGAGTGATTCCTGCGTTGGATGAAGCGAGGAGGTTTAGTCCGGATTGGACTAGTGTTGTTAAATTGATGGATGGGTTGGTTGAGGGTAGTAAGAGGTTTGTTGTTTAGGTATGGGGGTGGGAGTTACTAAGATTGAGATGGAGTTGAAATGGAGATGGAGATGGAGATAGAGGGAGAGAGGAGATATGGAGGGGTTTGAAAGGAAGGGAAAGAGGAGACTGAGAGGGGAAGAAGAGATGTTTATTATTCGTGGCGTTATTTGGAAGGAGGAAGAATGAAGGAAGTATACGTATGTGTTTTATGAGGAAATAAGATGAGATGATGGTGTAATTGGAATTGGAATTATTAATGAATGGGTGAGTGTATGTATGTTTATAAGAATGAGAATGAAATTGAGAGTATAATGAATTGATTGTGCGATTAGTAACTATAGTGACTTTTTTAGGATATTCAAGGAGTGTAAATAATTTGTATAGTGTAATAATTTAATCCTTTGTCTTAATATTCTTTATTCTTAACTTTTCCTCTAGTATCCAAAACTTAGGGATCTAAATATGAAATTTATATAAGTGAGTGAATGAGTGAGTGAGTAAGTAAGTGAGTAAGTAAATAAATAAGTAAATAAGTAAGTGAATGAGTAAGTAAATAAATGAATAAATGAGTAAGTAAGTGAATGAAAGAGTGAGTGAATGAGTGAGTGAGTGAATAAATGAGTGAGTAAGTGAGTAAGAGAATTGTATAAGTAAATTTGATGGTATGTATAGTTGTTAGAAAAAGGTATTTTGTTACTAATATACTGCTTAGTATTATTCATATATTATATAATTTCTAATACGCTCTTTTAAGTAGTATGCCCTAAAATTCCTTTCTCTAGAGTGTTCCTTCTTTAGGAGTTAGTTTTATGTTTTGTAATCAAAGAGTAAAGCTAAACCTCTATTAAATTGTATATAACTATATGGATCCATTTTTTCTGATTTACTAAGTTACACCGAATATAGGTCTCGTATCTAATGATACATTTTACCACTACGCCATCCGGGCTTATAACCTATCAGAAAAAGGTATTTTGTTATTAGCATATTGCTTAGTATTAATATAATAATATTATATATAGGAGTGTCTATAATACAACTTTATACTGTGGTGTAAAGTTGTCACCTATATAGTAGAGAAGAGATTTATAGGGGGAAGCTAAGGGCACGTGCCACCAAGTGGCACGTAGTACACGTGATTTCCAACAATAGTAAAACGAATAATAGAAGAAGAGAAGAAGAAAATAATAGAATAAAAGAAATAAACAATAAAATAACCTTAATAAAGTAAAACTTAATTAGATATCAAAATAAACTATATAACTAACTAACTAACTAGGTAGGTATTGTGAGAGAAAAAAATGAATTACTTTTTTCTATTAGACTATACTATTGGATTTAAAAAATCTCTCTCTTTTTTGGGGGGGGTTTCTATATAATTAATTAGTTCTTTAGTAGGGTGTATAGAGTACTTGGATAATGTTTTGATTTTGATTTTGATTTTGTTGAGGATTGGGATTGGAGTTGAAGTTGGAGTTGGAATTTGATATACTATTGAATGTATAAATATATATATAGGGGCTAGCCCCTAAACCCCTGGTTTTTGCTACGCTCGATTTGTAAATATAGTAGTAGTAGTAGTAGTGGTGGTGGTGGTTTGATAGTTTGATAGTTTAGTGATTGATAGGAAATAGAATATAGAAAAGGAAATATTAGAAGTATTTATTTAATGAGTAATATGTTACGGGAGCTGCCTCTAGGGTCACGTGGAAGTGTCTAGAGATCTCTCG
>JBBMOJ010000508.1:0-27608 GCA_038090695.1 Sclerotinia spermophila | reverse complement strand
CCATCACGTGATCTTTCGACCAGGTGACGCGGTATGTGGGATGCCGTCGTAACAGGTGGATGCCTAAGGCATCCATATAACTACGTATTGAACCCGTGACACTTATAATAGATTCTGTTTTCTTCTTCTTTCTTATTATAGTGATATTCGAATAAATACTATTGGAAAAACTAATTTTTATCTATCAATATATAATTTATGTTTTAAAAAAACAATAATTGATATTAAATATTTGAAAGTTATTTAAAAATGACAAAAAGCTTTTGAATAATATTACAAAAATAGAAGATATTTCAAAAGCAAAAAGTAGATTGATTTCATATCAAATAGATTTATATTCTGATTTTGAAGATTCTGATATTTCATTAAGGATGTTGAAAATACCCCACCTTTCATCGTTTCATCGGCACTACGCCATACTGAATTAGGCAAGGGCTAACCTCACTTGAGTAAGTTTTCACGGTACAGCACGTTATATGCCATCGGAACCATCGATTCGAAAAGCTGTATAACTATCTTATTCCACTGAAACAAAACTCTTCATCAAAAAACTGGTGTGCACTGTGGAATCAGCTCACGAATAAATGAACGCCCACGAGTAAGTTAACTCCCATGAGTAAATCAATAATTAGCGAATGCTATACTACACAGCCACAGGGGTATCACTACATTTCAACTAGCTAAAACTTCATCCGATGCATTATACTTCATACACGGAAGCACATTACCGATAGATCAAATGGCGAGATGAAAAAAAAAGAGAGAGAGAGAATGATGAAAGAAACAGCATCATAGCTACATTCGAAACATCAGGGGTAAAATATTACCACACCCAGTTCGGAAGATCAGATTGACGAGATTGCGTCCACACCTGCAGTTAATCCAAAACACTTCGAGAGCCCCAAAACGTTTCGAAATGCGGTTAACCCTAGTCCCTTTTGTCCGAATTCATACCGTTCCACCAATCGAATTAATATATCTTCTCCATTTACAATCAACATTTGATCTCTTTTGGGAGCGCTTGAGATTAGGAGATGAAGTTGTCCGAAATCAGCGTCATAGTCAATATATTCTCGACTTCTTGGCACTTATTGTCAACCATCTGACAAGGCTATGAGGTACGAATCAGATACATACAGATTATGGTAAGGCGCCTACCCATATTTCCATTGCGTGAATGAGTACAAGGATAAGAATGGGAAGTTTTATATATTCCAATGAGTTCGCTCTCCTCAGTACATCTTTTCTCAATCACATCAAAGCAAGCCTTTGTACATTCAACTTCTATCATTCTCTTTTCGCTTTAACACACTTTCTTTTTGCTTGAAGCAATTACATTCATTCAGCTGGTCTACCCTCTCACTTCTTTTGTGAATTATTCTATCATTTGATTACCAAACCAACTCACTTTTTCCAAATCCAAAAAATTATCAATCAAGATGTCTTTCTCTAAGCTCACCACTTTCGCCGGTATGGTTGCCGCGGTCTCCGCTCACGGATTTGTTTCCGGCATTGTAGCTGGTAGAACCTAGTAAGTTAAATGTTCTCACAACATTATCCAAATCCAAGTACTAATTCCACATAGCTACACTGGATGGCTCGTCGACTACGCATACAAAACCCCACAGCCAGACTCCATCGGTTGGTCCGATACCAACCTCGACCACGGATTCACATCACCATCTGCCTATGCCACTGGTGATATTATCTGTGCTCAAAACGCCAAAAACGCTGCCCTCTCAGCTGACATTGCCGCTGGTGACACCATTGATTTCCAATGGACTGTCTGGCCTGACTCGCATCACGGTCCAGTCATCACTTACCTTGCCAACTGCAACGGAGACTGTGCCACCGTTGACAAGACCACTCTTGAATTCTTCAAGATTGACGAAGGTGGATTGATCGACGATACCACTATTCCCGGAACCTGGGCTTCCGATAAAATGATTGCCAACAACAATACCTGGACCGCTACTATCCCAGCTGATCTCGCTGCTGGAAATTATGTTGTTCGTCACGAAGTCATCGCTCTTCACAATGCCGGTTCTGAAGGTGGAGCCCAAAACTACCCTCAATGTCTTAACCTGAAAGTCACGGGTACCGGTACCCTTGCTCCCGCAGGAACTCTCGGCGAGAAGCTCTACACTCCTACCGATCCAGGTATCTTGGTCAACATCTACACTGCCCTCTCCTCCTACACTATCCCCGGTCCAGCCATGTACAATGCTGGCGGAGCTGCCTCCGGAGCCAATTCAACCACTTCCGCCTCTAGCGTTTCCACCACCACCGCCGCCGCCAGCTCTGCTCCCGCTGTCACTTCTACCGCTGCCGCTTCATCTGTTACCCCAGTTGCCATCTCAAGCGCCGCTGCTGCCGTTGTATCCACCGCTTCCCCAACCACATTGATCACATCCGTTGCCCCAGCTGCCACCTCGGCTGCTCCTTCATCTGATGATGATGATGATGATACTTGTGAAGCATAAGCTTTGCATCCTTTCCTCAATATGATGTAAGATTGATTTGGATGAATAAATGAGAGATTGATTTCAATGTATATATACCATTTTTAACTAGAAGACTCATTTTGTAGTCTTTCTATTATACATACAAACTAGCGTCAAGAAATGATAGAAATTTTAAGATGTAATTTTTTAGTATTTTTTAAGAAATGATTTGTGGTGTGATTTGCATTTTGATCGAAATGAATTTTGAGAACATAAATCATGCTGATCCCCCTAGAGTCTAATTAATAAATGTGAAGCAGAGGTCGAACATAGAAAAGTCACTCTTCGTTATTCGATACAATAATCGCATAAGACTAATGAGTAGTATCGAGTCATGCGGCGTAAATTTATTTCTCCTCGACTAAGAAACCACACTTGATTCTTACCATAACATGGTAGGCTAGGTAAAAGGTCTTCCGCCCACTAAATCTGATACTAATTAATTCGCCATGGAGACAAAAAACTAGACTCCCAATTTACATTCGCACCTTCTTAATCGGAAACAAAAAAACGGTTATTTATAGCCAACAATCGAGTTTTCCTGAAAATCTATATTTGGCTGTCGAGTTTTGTTAGCAACCATATTATTATAGTATCAATAAACTTTGCTTGGGCCAAATAAAACCTAACACTCAAGCACAGAGAGTAACGTGACCGACGCAACTTTAAGATATGCAACAAGAAAATTTAGACTATTGATGGATAACGTGACCAGGGGAACTCTCAGATATGCGACATTTTATTTGAATTAAGCAGAGTAACGTGACCGAGAATACTCGCAGACATGCAACATGAGCATTTCTCTTTTCCCCGGCACGAGGAATATCATGTGAAAACGTTATGATTAGTTGGATGCACACCGGAATCTTTTGATCTGTTTTGATACTTGTAAATGGTATTAGATCTTTTGGTTATCGAATTGTATTCTAGGTGGAGTATGGTATACAGAGAATGGTAATTGTTTCTTTTAATTGACGAAGAAATCATGGTACGGTGTGTTGGTTCTG
Source organism: Sclerotinia spermophila (assembly GCA_038090695.1). Classification (NCBI taxonomy): domain Eukaryota; kingdom Fungi; phylum Ascomycota; class Leotiomycetes; order Helotiales; family Sclerotiniaceae; genus Sclerotinia; species Sclerotinia spermophila. Next base: position 24,097 of record JBBMOJ010000508.1, on the reverse strand, counting down.
CGATTGATTATATTATAGATGAATCGAAGGTAGGTAAGGGATTAGGATCGTAAAAATTGGATGATGGATAATCGAGCAATGCAATGTGCGGTACTAAGCATGAGATTGATTGAGTAGGACGATGAGATGCTTCAGTTTTATACTGCTCTCGGTTTACTAATGACTCTTTTGAGAGCCGCGCGAATTTGTTGTATGTCAACTTGATAAAAGGAACTGCTCAGTTCTCAGTGCTCTGTCATACGTATTTCAATACCCATTGCAGGCTTTTCTATTCCGAGATCCAACATCATCTCAAGCTCCAAGTTTTGGGGTCCAAGAGTACGTGAGGGTCTAGTAAGAATGAAGTCCGTTTGAGGAACCTCGCCTTTGGAATGGGTATACTGTGATAGGATGGTATTCATGAGACGTGCTGACGCTGAATGATACCCCTAGATCAAGTCCAGAAAGCATTGGGACCAGTATTTTTCTTTATCATAACATTCACAAAATTGCGTGAACCAAACGATGTTCCATAAGAAAATGGCACAATGCTTTCCCGAAGTTTCGCCGGTAGAATGTTCAATTTGATCTTAGCTTGAACTAAAGTCGTGGAGATTTTGTGTAATTACGGTTTGAAGAGATCATAGAAACATTCTTTCAATTTGACGCTCAAATCCGCAGCTCAGAAGTATCAAAGCTGTGCTTTAGTAGCAGCTTTGAGAAACCGATGGCCTTCATATCAATTTATTCTGTCTTCCGATTGTAATGTCGGGCTGGTAATCAGGCTTACCAAAGACAAAGATGTGGTTTCCATGCTAATTTTGTGTAGACACAAATTTATCTGCTATAGTAGACGATCTACGTTGCCGTGAACTTCGAGTAAATCAAAATGTCCAATAGTCCAAACTGCAATCCGACGGTTAGAGGCCATCAACGTTTGAAAGCAATACAAGACTCGAGATGGATTCGGTATTTTTTAAACGATTAGGACAATTTAATTGGATCAAACTGTGAAAGCTTCTGATTGTGGGACTGAACTCCGGACTATTGGGCACCCCGGGTTGGATGGATTTAAGAATGAATTTATACCCGAAGGAATTGGCAGGCGCTGGTAGCTATAGTTTAGTATCGTTGCATGAATGCCGTGTAAAGAATGCTGTATTTGACACTGGCCTATATCATATACGATAGAAATTTCCATCACCTATTCATCAATGTATGCATGCCGCGTCTCGTCGAAATTTGATAGTCTGATCTTCTCCGGCCGGGGAACAGACTTCTGTTCTTTTACCGTTTCATCTGACCCTCTCATACGTACGTCCTGATATTCTAGACTTGACCCATTCTCGATCCAAAGCATAACTAGCTTTAGCACATCATTGACGTCATTGTCTGAGGATTGACGAAGAAGATGGATTGAATGTCCTAAGTTTCGGAGTTTCCTAGGTCTATTCTTTACATGTCACTTATTGGACAACAAGATTGGGTTTCAGTGCAGTGTAAAGCAGGAGCTTAGATGTGGTGACTTTCACACCAGTGGGTTGTGAGGTAGTGGATTCATTGTGAAGAATGTTTATAGACATTACTTTCGTGTTTAACTCTTTTGGTGATTGTGATCTGAAATCTGTGAAACTCTTCATTCGTAATCTCAAAGTTGAGTTCATCATAGAAGAGCTGTCAATAATGCAAGTTTTTGAAACAAAATGATGAATAATTGAAATAGTTTAAGAGGAGGTGGAATGATCGACGAATAAAAAAGTTTTGAATGAGAATAGAGTGAAAGGCACATTGTTCTACCCCTCAAGTTTCCTGAACATCCCGAATATTATAAGATTGGAATTCAATTGCTCTAAACAGCGCAATGACAGAAGCTATGTCGTCAATTGAGTGCTGTCAAATATTACAACATTGACATGCCGCCAAACTAAAAGAGCAGACATCGCTCCGGTTGCACCTCAATCTTTCAGCTGCATCATCACTGGAGCACGGGAAAGGTAGCCAAAAGACTTTGAACAGTACAAGCAAAATGCAAACAAAATATCAATCAACCTGGAAGCAGACGTGTCAGCAACGCCGTATTGGGCACGAGGGCTTGGTATGACCATTTGTGGTTTTAAGGTTTCTTCGATCAAAGCATGAAACCAACCCAACTTATCGCAAACTAATCACGTGATCATAATACTTTTTCTTGATCCATCCAGTCTATCTTCACGTGCGCATACTCCAACGCAAGCCACAAGAAGATGACCGTATTTACACTGCACTTCCCAACGCCCTACCTGCAACACGTCAAGACAAAAGGAATGTTCTAAAAGCTTCAGAACTCTATCATCTGATCATCGAAATACGATGTCTTCCACCAGGGACGCTCTCCGTTTCCCTGCGAGTGATCGCGCCCAAATAGATGATTACCTACCATCCAAAAGTTTCATTGCAGCTGCTCATTTAAAATCACTTCCACATACGACACTCACATTTGCTACCTCCATGGATTCTCAAATTACTATGCGTCCCGGCATTGGTTCGCCCTTATCTGGCCCGGCCTCCAAATCGATGACGCATTATCTGAGATCAAAACATGATGCTATATTGATTGGTGTCAATACAGCGATTCCAGATAACCCGAGTCTGAATTGCAGACTAGAAGGAGTTGGAGGCTATGGAGGAGGGAAAAATTTAAAGGGGCAACCAAGACCGGTTATAATTGACCCTAAAGGACGATGGGATTTTGGGGAGAACAGTAAAATTTTCGGATTGGTGAAGGATGGTAGAGGTAAAGCTCCTTGGATCGTTACTGCCCAGCAAGAAGATGAGATACCACTTGAAAGGAGGGAAATTCTAAGAGCAGCGAGTGGGAAGTTCATACATTTATCGCCAGGCCGAAAAGGCAAGTTCTCTTGGGAAGACATTTTGAATGCGCTTTGGAAGGAAGGTATCGAAAGCTTGATGATCGAAGGAGGTGCTGGAATTATTAACGATATGCTAGCCGAAGGTCAAGTATATATAGATGGAGTAATAGTGACTATAGCACCGGTATGGCTTGGGAAGGGGGGAGTTACTGTCCTTCCGGAAAGGGAGACTCCGGAAAAGGAGACATTTCGGTTGAGAGACGTAAAGTGGATTCCGCTTGGGGAGGATGTTGTTTGTTGTGGAAGGGTTACTAATCTTCAGCACGAACTCCCTGTCACTTTATAGACTTCGAATCGCAATGGATATCCACGATTTCAGATTGCACTTGTTCTAAGCACGATGCCAGTTCCATCCGGACGTTAACTTCCTCACCTGGATCCAAAACGAGGTGAATGTCTTGTATCGCGATGATGGGTTCCTATCGCGCAATGTCCACGGGCCATTTCACGCCTCACATCTTGTCCCACAAACAAGCGTTGATAAACCCTCTGCGGGCTATATTCTGTGCTTCTTGCTTGGTATATCCAAAGTTACTTGGAAGAACACCGGAAATTCTGAAGTCTGAACTTGATTTGATTTCAGGTCACAGTGGAAGTGAAAAATTCAAAATCGGCCCCAGAAACCCTGGACCTAGAGTTGGGGGTTTCGAATTTCCTGATGCAGAACCAGTGGTTACGATTGTTGAAGCTGTCATGTAGGGATGGTAGCAACGAATCGGGTGAGGAATACTGAACCATGGAGGTCGCGATATCATTGCCCATGCTTTCCATCACATTCCCAGTACCAGGGTTAGAAGATGATGGCCAGCTTCGCATGTTGATAAAATCAAGGTGCCAGAGAGGGTATTCCGACGATATGATCTGTGAGCGTGAGATATTCTCGATGTCAGGGACTACGCATTTGTCGTTGCGGAACACTCCACGTAGTATTGATGGACAGCGGAAACGACTCTAGATATTTATGAAATGGGAGGGGCAAGTGGCAAGTTTTCTCAAATGTAGTTTTCAATTAAGGAGAAAGTTGTACATTTCCACGCCCTCCTGAGTTTCAATTGATACGATAGATCATGAGCTGTACGAGACTTGTGATTTTTTCGCAATTCTATGAAAAGTCACATCGGCGGGGCGGTGCGTTACTGGTATAACATTATTGGAAGTCAAGACGAATGTACACTACCAATTTGCTGCCAATTTGGAATTTGAAAGTTTGAAATTTGAGTTGGTTGTATTGTATTTAGTATGAGTGTTCACATGTAACATCTACTTCTAACAGAGAAGCCTTATCAGACCGGCAGCAATGCTCTCTATGTTTTCCTTTCTGACTCCAGATTTCCTATTTGTTTATCATGTCATATATTACACCTTTTTACAATATTCATAACCATGTAGCTTGGAGCCTCATGAGCCATTACGATCTTTCAGCTTGAGAATCATGATCCAAATCCGTATTCGGCGACACGTGCGATTCATCTCCCTCCTCCTTAGCAGGCGTACCGTCGAACCTGGACTTCTTCTCATCGTCCTGTTCGTACAGTCTTTTTACTTCTAAGAAATCACTTGGCCTCTTCGGTATGTATTTGAAATCATCAGGACCCAATACCGGATCTTTTCGCTCTGGGAACGTTTCTCTCACCTGTCCATAGACACTGGTGAAATTCTTGATATCCATCAACTTCACCATCTTCAACGCTGTCTTCATAGTCTCGTTGAATTCATCCTGATTTGGCATGGATCGACATGTAAGACTCAATTCCAAATGTGAACCACCAGCTTTTCCAGCCTCGATACTGGTGCAGCAGATTTCGTGATTGTTGAAATTGTAAGTCGTCTTCTTTCTGTATTCGAGCTTGGCAAACAAATATTCAACATCCACACCCGATCTTGGCTTGCCATTCATGCGTTTCCAGCCATTGTCGGTGCAAAGATGCTTTGCGAGAGGAAGGACCAGTTTTGGTGGTGTTTCCAATTGTCGCTCACTGGTTAGATCTAGCTGGGAATTCTTAATGAAATCCTTCACAGTAGCTGCGGCGGATTTGAGACCATCCAACCTCTTATGTGACTTGGATTCATTAAATAACATTCTTGAACGAATTCTTCTTTGAAATTGAAGATCTGCTTTGAGATCAGGGAGCATCAAATCCGCTGTTTCAGTGGAAACAAGAGCATGTATCTCCCGAAGTTCTACTTCGAAAGTGTCCCGATTGATGATAAAAGAAATCTCTATTGGAGGAAAATCTTTGAAAGCGGAAGGCCCAATTGGGTCGCCGTTTGAACAGAGAGCCGATGGATTAGGTTTGAATTGCATGACAAGTTCCTGATTTGCACCATCAAACAGGCCGTTGTTGATACGATCCGACTGAAATAACCCTGACATGTTTGGTGCTTGTGAAGAAAACATACGGACTGATCCATTATCCATCTCGGTTTTCAGGTTAATCATATTCAATGTCTTGTCGGGAGATATTGAGGGCGGGCCCCTTGCATAATCTTCGTCATTGTCGATATATTTACCAATCCGATGCCCGCTGATATTGTGTAGAATAGTTCCGGCTTTAATCGTGGTAGAGGGCGAATATTCATGAGACCATAAAAATTCGGCTCCCTCAGGGTCGGGGTTTTTCTGGGATTGTCCGGATAGTTTTACGTCCACAGTGTTGAAAGGAAAGGTGTACTGAGCCGTTTCAACTTGGCTATTGTTCTCTACAGACTTAGGGGTGGCAGTAGTCCATCGACTCCATGTACGGAGCCTTTCGTGCCACGAAAGCTCACGCGATCCCGGATATCTAACAAAACCTCCAGGTAGATCAACTTTGTGTGAAGACTCATTGAAGTCTCGCAATCCAATTTTCCTTGAACTTTGATCAGACCCATCGAAGCGGGCTAGATCCAGCAACAGGCGTTTTACTACATCAGCCCGTTTTGACAAATTAGATTTTTGGTCGGTAACCATGGATGAAATTAGAAGCTGCAAATAATCAGTATATATAACTTGAAATAAAAATCAAGAGCACTAACAATCGGCTCTTTATGTGGTAATCTTCTGATATCCGTTTTGGTCAATTCACCAAGTTTATTCAATACCTCTGGAGTAAGAGTCCTATTCTCCCATCCTCTGATGTAATGAGGGGAGCATAGATCCTTCAACTGGAATTCCTCCCTACTAATACTTCGAATGCCATCTTGGATCTCGGCGATAATGAGGGCGGCCTTTTCTCGAGTTGAGGTGATACGGAGAACTTGACGAGGTCGAAATATTTCAATCTTTTCGGGTTCGTTTAGGTAATATCGTTTGATCAAAGATTCTAGGTATCCTTGGCCTAAAAATCACACTACATCAGCTGCATCTTGGAAAGAGTCAGAACGTGGTTCTACGCACTATTCAAAAAGTCTAGGTCCTTTATCTGAACTTGGACTTCCACTTCACCTATCCCATCAACAAGTTCTGGAACTTCCAACTGCCAGCATTCCCTCAAAATCCTCACAGCAAGATTTTGTTTGGCATTATATGATGCTGGAGAATATCCCCGCAAGGGATTATTATCAATTGGCTGATTTATAGGGGTGAGTTCCGGTACCCACGGAGTGGCTCGAGAAATTGCGTTCTCGTCGTATAAGATTCCAACTCCAAGAGATGGGACTTTCCTCATTCTGTTCTCCCTTGGGTATGACTGAATATACTTACTCAGCTGAGGACTTGTGAAACTATTATGCAATAACTGCACGAGATCGTTGAAGTTGTCCCATGTATGAATAGTTTCATCTGGAGGTTTGCATTCACTGATATTTGTTTCGACATCCTTTGCAGAGACAATTCCTCTTTCGCTTTGAAGTCTGGCCAGAATATCAATAGATTCAGGTGTTGGGCCTACATCAAGAGGTTTCTTAGGCTTCGCTGTATAAAATTGTAACTTCGACTCTCGCAAGACAAGGACTTGTGCCTTTTTCCCTAACGCATCCACACCCAATAAGGTCACATTGTTTCCAACTTGTTTTCTTCCAGGATGTCCATAGATCTTGGGTTGAGATCCTTCGATATCTTCAGTGAGTTTGAGGTGTTTGAAGCCGGGACTCGATCTTGGAACCTTCCTGTTAGCATAGAGTCTTCTGATAGCAATGCCGTCTTGTGGTTCTGGTGGCCATTCTCTGGGTCTCCTTTTATCTATCTCATTTTCTCCGGAAGGGGGTTCTGTCTCTCCATTGCTATCCCATTGGCTTGTTTGCGGTTGACCATTTGACGTTCCTAACCCATTGCCTTCACGATCTGCTTCCCATTCGGTAGAATACGCTCGTCGGGCTTGGGATGGTAAAGGTCTTTGGCCTAATCGTATTTGGCATCTCAAGCATATATGCGCCGCAGAGATGTGTCGGCGAATCATGTATGCGGATTGTAAATTCGTCGAGAAATAGTTATAATTTTCTTCCTTTCATTTGGAAATCTTCATATTTTTCTGATAATCGGGGAAATCGGCCGATATTTTTCCCGAGTTAGTTTTTCCAATCAAAGCGCGGTATGTCGCGTCTTCCCAAAATTAATATAACTTCCCCAGCTTCGTCGCAGGGCGCAACATTATAAAATCATAACCACATACCATTACATACATTGATAATATTAATTATACGAACATTCGTAAACAGAAAATCCAATATGCCACCCAATTCCCGCAGAGGTGGACGACAAGTTGTGAGTTGTATCCATTCTACTTCCTTCATCTCTCAATAACCCCGCGCTCCTAGCTAATTTATCCCAGCAAATTAGAGAAGATGAAGAGTCAGAAGAAGAATCGCCTCGGAACACCCAGCAACGCCGCCGCCCAGATCCAGAGTCCGAGGATGATGAAGAAGACGACGATGAGGATGATGCAAGAGGTGAAGGTATGGATTTGGATGGGGAGGAGTCTTTAGATCAAGTTGTGAAAAAACTGGTCAGATATGCTTTGGCGTGCGAATTCCAGCGATTACCCATTACAAGAACTGGTATCAAAGAGAAGGTTCTTGGGGAACAATCGAGATCCTTTAAATCTATATTTGAGCCAGCACAGGCTTCGCTGAGAACCATATTTGGCATGGAAATGGTGGAACTCCCTGTCAAAGAAAATGTTACTGTTAAAGGACGATTAAGTGAGTAATACGAACTTCCACCTCATCTCGTTCCCAACTAACTCATTGCCATTCAGAGGAGGCTAGCAAAAAATCGAAAACTACAACAATTTCTTCCTATATCCTCACAAGTATTCTACCAATCGATTACCGATCACCCTCGATCATCCAGCCTTCTAAAGTTATTAGCCAATGGGATGAAGCTACATATATTGGATTTTATACAACGGTGGTTTCTGTCATAATGCTGAGCCCCGACTCAACGATGACAGACAGCAAGCTCATGTCAATTCTGGCAAAGCTAAATGCGGACACAAACCTGCCCCTGGACAAGACCGCCCTCATCTTGAAGAAGATGCTGCAACAAAATTACATAATCCGGACTATCGAAAAAAATGACGGAGAGGAGCTAATTGAATGGAGAGTAGGGCCTCGAGGGAGGATGGAGATCGGTTCGAAAGGTGTGCAAGGACTTGTGAAGGAGGTTTATGGCGAGCATGCTCCGGAGGATCTCGATAAGCGGTTGGAGCGTAGCTTAGCACTAGGAAAGAGGAAAGCAACCGATGAAGAGAGTGGAGGAGGAACAGAGACGCCCGAACAAAATGGAGTATCAAGCTCTAGGAAGGTTTCGAAAAGGGGAAGACCACGACGAGGAGCGGCCGACGAAGGCGATGACGACGATGAATAAATACTCGAGGCATTTACCCAAATGGTAGACTGCAGTGGTTAATCAGGTTGGCTAAAGCGGGCGTTATTTTGTGAACATCAAATTATGGTAGGACTGCGGATGTAGTGCACATCTCGGGGCCATGGAGTCTTAAACACTTGAGTAAGTTTTGGTCAACATTCGAATTTGTAGAATTTTCTGAAATTGGGTGACCGGGGGAAGCGTAAGTGCATGGGATAATTAAAAGTCCAAGGTGTGCAGGTAATGTAGCAGCTTGTGTCTAAATGATATTCAGAATTAATACCAACGAAGAAAGTGTTCTGTGGTTCTCGCATACAACACAATCTCCAAATTCATCCTTGAATCCTGAATCGAATCTTGACAACATATATCTATGTGCAATCCATGGCGGAAGGAGATCATTGCGTCACATGGAACTGTGCCCGGTTCATAATTCAATTCGAGAAGAGAGTATGCGAAATTGGGGCACTGCAAATGCGATGTCCGATCTCGTATTTCTTCAACTACAAATCACACCTCGTAGATTTGTTCCTCCTGACAACCCTTCGTTGCCTGATACGAGTCTGATTCCCATTATATGTATGCGCCGTTGACGCCATAGTATGTATGACTCCTTGCCAATATATATTCGAACATTCCTCCACTAGCTCCGCACTCGCCTCTCATCCTCTCGTGGCCATGAGTGTAGTTCATCGCGGCGTCTTCGTGGTGGTGAAATATAGGTCCTATACATCTGATTAAAATCACACTCTGATGAAGCAATATTCAACAATTTGGAACATACCACTCCACATTTCCTATATGAAGAGCCCATGCTAAAGACGATCGCTAATCCTGCACCTCGGGGGGCTTTCCAACTGGTTGTATCATTTTCTGTTGAACATTAGTCTCTATATTGATTTCCATTTTCCCAGTCCCAATGATCTCCACGTCCAGATCCAAAGACCCTATGAACACAAAAATACACACCTCAATCATATTTTTCCTAACAATCTCCCTTGGACTTCCCATTCCAATCGCCATATAACTCAACAAAGGCGGATGACCCACATACGAGGCATACGAATCCCTTTGAATATTACTTGTCCATTCGAATCTTGTTGTATCAGCATGGCCCGTTCCGACATAACGCTGCTGAAGTTGCTCGAGCTGTTGCTGCGCACGAAGTTTGTCCGCCTATACCCAATAGCGTGTTAGCAGTCATTTTGCTGTTTACTTTGGTATCATCGCTGGAGAAAAAAAAGGAAAATACGATCGCAAAGACATCGCGATCACGAAAACATGATTAAATTAAAGAGAAGCTTACCATTTTGTGATGATTGACAGGTCGTGCTAGAAAGTAGAATCAAGTCAAGAGATACCTACTAGTAAGTTGATTGAGCCGGTCCGTCTTTAATCCAGCGGCCGCTAGCTTTAAAGAGCATCATGTCCTAAGCTATTGCCGTTATACTCTGTACAAGCGCATCTGTGCAACTGACAAACTGATTTCTTCATAAATAACAAACCTCAATCATCAACACATCACGTAGAATTGTCATTCTGGCTGAGACTGATGTTTTTGGATCTCGGTCAATTTGAACTTCGACGAGGTGCATATATGAATGGTTATGGAGTAAGTCGGGATACTCACGTGACAGCGCGTTTCCCTGACCTATATCACAGAGATACTTCATTTGAACTGAGACCGCAAGGTCAAACTTATCCTCTTACACTGGGCCAGCGTCTTGAACATGCAGATAATTATCGTATCGACTATGAACCTCTAAGAGAGACTCTTGAAAGTATCAGGAAGTTTTACGAAAGCCCTTTTGCAACACCACACACCACTGACCATAAGGATTGCGAGAGCTGTATCGGGGAAGATCGTCAGACTCGCAAAGCTTATCAGGATTGGTATCTATCAGAAGATCCAGACCGCTGGTACTCTAAACTATTCGACTACAAAACAGAGTTACAGTCGATGTTCGAACAACCTAAAGTTCACAGGCTCGACGAAATTCACACAAGGGTAGATAAGGAATTTCGGGCACATTTGAAGAAAGATCTTTGTGCACACAGACCAGATGATTCTGAGGATGTGATCGAATATAAGGACCGTATCGCGATGGAACTAGACCAAGGGAGAAATATCTCAAAAGTTCTAAATGCTTACCTGACGGAGTATATCAAGACATGTCCAAATCCGGATCAGGTAGATTTCATCCTTCGCCTACACGACACTAAAACGAATAAAGAACGAATTCCAATTTATATCTCCTATTATTGCAGCCCCTTGGAATCCGACTCCGTCAGCGTGCGAAATTACAAAAATAAATATGCTCGAATGTTTGAGAATGAAATCCCTTACGATGAGGTTGTTGCCGCCATGAGGAAAGAAAGTGCTCGTACGAAAGATACCGAAATAGCACAATTACAGCACCGCCTGAATGAACTCAACCTTGCACAGTCTGCTCATCTCAAGGCAAAGGCAAAGAAAGCCGAGAAAGATACACTCAAATATCTACATCATCAGCAAGTGGCAAAAGAAAGTAAAGCACTTTGCTCATACGATGGTTGTGATGAAGATGTGGACCTATCCGTACCAGAAGGTGCAATACAATGTATCATATGCGAATGGATTGCGTCAAAGGTGCCAGAAGATAGAGATCATAAGAGAACTTATTACTGTTCTCCCAGTCATGCGCTTCTAGACCATGAAGATCATGACAAAGCCGATCATTATTGCCTGAGTGCACATTGGAAAGATTGTTGTCTTTCGGAACTTAGCGCCGATGGGGAGGTATCCCACGATGGAATGTGTTTGTGCAAAGTTTGCATGGTCAGTGGGCACAAAGCTCTTTTCTGCTCTGAGGAATGTTACGAAAAGAACTATAGTCAACATGCCACCGAGTGGCACACGGACGAAAACGCACAGAAATCTTTGGAAGTCTTTAGGGTTCCGGACGATTTTATAGTTGAGGATGTTGTTGATGACTCTGGAATAGAGAGTGGTGAAATAGTGGATACGGAGATGCATGGTGTTTAAAGTGAAAGACATACAAACCTTAGTGTATCATATAGTATTGGGTCGGTGAAATTAAAAAAAAATTAATCTTGCAACCGTTTCTGAACATTTAATAGAAGTCATCAGAACTCCTATCTAACTACCGACACCAATATCAGAAAGAATCAGTAGCGGATGCGACTGACATTGAACACGTTGAGGAACGAAAAGACAAGTGTAGTGTGCTATGCACTCCGCAAATCCCGTGCAAGTGCTACAGAGGGATGCAGTATAATGATCAATGGTCGAAGGTGGATGGTAGAGGACGGAGGGGATATCTCCCGAGAATAGCAGTCAACACGTTTTACCACAGGTCTGTGACTCTGTTATCTTGGTACTCAATCCCAGTGAGGACGCGCTAGATTGCTTAGGAATTGAGGTTTTGTTCCATTTCAAATGAATCGATTTCATTCTGAGATTGTGTTCATCTTGCGATTCGAACATCCCCTAATGGCATCCTGTCGAAAAGCGTCGCAACTACAGCTCTTGAAGTATACACTGGCTAGAGAATATATTTGTACATGTGTAGACCCTTAAATTCTTAATCCAGACTCTCATCCCAGTTCACCAACCCTCTTTTTTGTCACATCACGTTATAATATTCATATTGCATACAATTCATTCCATTCAAGCGTGTATGTCCCGAACCGCACCACCCTCTCCTTTCCAGAACTCCTCATATCCTAGAAAGTTCTATCCTCCAACTGATTCTACACCACCACAGCAACACTGCTCTTGGCCCCGTTTTTGGCTACAATTCAATCAACGTCTTAATCCACCTCTCAGTCTTCCTTCTCCGGCTTGGGATGAATAGAAACACATGTGACTGTCCTGCTTCCGCCCCTTGGCGGGAAACCCTGCGGACATTCAACGATTTCATTCGAGCCCGAAGATCGTTTCGACAAATGTGATTCCTGAGCCAGATGACAACTGTCAGTAATCTTTCGAGGGATTAGTGGGTCGCATTCTATGTATACTTACGATATGGACATTGTTACTGTATGCTGTGATGTTTCCGCTAGAGGTAGGAGGCTTCTTGAAAATTAGCGAGCTTGCGCGAACACCATGCTTATATTCATGAGTGGACAGTTAATGATTGAAACGGGACACTGAAAGTAGAAATATCCTACCGTAATAGGTATTCCGAAAACAGCCCGAACAACTGTCAATCCGAGAGTGGAGATGGACATCAGATGCATTGTGAGGCGTGGATGTAGATAGCTGTTATAGATTGTCGTCTCTAGAGTTACGATACTCAACGAAGAGGCAGCGTTGTATGTGCAGTACAAGTGTCAATAAGGCAATAAAAGAAGAGGAGAAGAAATAAATCTGGGTCAAAGTCGCTCTATAAGATTGCTTCAAAATGTCTAGCGGAATGTCGTAATCAGAAAGGGAACATAGCTTTCCATCCGTTTTCTTAAAACCTAGATAGCCGAGTTGACGTCCGGAGTGCCAATGCCAAGTAACGTTGTTCAGTCTTTAATATTTGTGTCTTGTATTACCAAATGAGACATCAGACGAAAATGCCCCACTAGTTGTGTGACTGTATGACCGCCAATGCCACGCTAATGCATGAGGAGCACGACTTCGAAGTTCACAGGCAATACATAGGCATCTTCGGAGCCGTAGAATCGAACATTCGTGATGTCTACTGCTTGATTGCCAATTTCGGGTGTTACCTCTCTGTTTATATCAAATCAGTGTTAGCACTTCGTGGCGTAGTAACACTGCAGCACGAAATCTTAACTTCACGGGGGGATGAACTCGGGATTCAAAATGGGTGATCAATTTCGCATTATTTTAAACAAAACGCGCATACCAGCAAGTACCGCGGTGTAGAAACTTTCTTTCTAGCCCCCAAGATGCGTTTGATTATACTCAGTTTTAGTTCCTTAAAGCGATTTTGGAGGCACAGACTACGTATCGCTGAGTAGTGGCTTCTCACTTTCAATAGAAAGATCATTGTGACACTGTTGAAGATTTCAAAAACAGTATTAGATAGTTTTTGTTGAGAATCAAAAGCGCAATTTCTGGCAATAACTACTTGGCGGCGGAAAGAAACCATGACACAAATGGTTATTGTTGAGATTTCAAAGAGTTTTGGTACCTTTTTACTTCACATATACTTCACATATACTTCACATATAGTTCATGTTTTAGATCTTGACCTGTTACACGAGGCTTTATGTCTTCAGATTCTCGACCAGCATCTATCGGCGACTAGAACTGAAAGCTCTCCAGCCTTATAAATTGTCATACTTCTGTTGTATAAAGCAAGGAATACACATCAAATTGTGACTTTGTTCTCGGCCCCTCTCGAAAATCCTCCATAAAAGCCAGTACAGACACAAATTTCATGGAGATATATTGTCATCAAAAGCTCAAAAGGAGCAAGTAGGAAAAATGCTTGAGGTCCAAATTCTAATTTTGCGTCTCCTCTTTTTTTCGCCATTCCTCAAATCCTGTGAATATAGATCGAACTCGATTGTTGTTCATTATCACGTCGTGCCGCATGTCGCCATTCATTTAGGACAACCTCTGTCATAAAATATCTATTGATAGTGGAAAGCAATGCTATTTCTTCGAATTTTGCAATGCATCTTAATGCTTGTTTTGTAGACTTTCATTCCATCGTCAGAACAAAGTTATTCTCCTCAGATCCTGTTGAATTCATTCACTATAGTGCCTGTTTTGAAACTAAAATAACACTCAAAAATGCAGTTCTCCTCAGTATAGATCTTTATGCATAGAACAACAAGTTTGGAGTTGATTTGGGGTCGGCACTCGCCCACTTCAACTTCTCTTTCTCTAACGCCCTCACTTACATTTCTCCTAAAATTCTCACCAGACTCACTACCTAGTCTTTGTTTTGGACTTCCAATCAAACAGGATTTGTTCTTAATTTTCGAATATGTAGGAAGTTTGAGAATAAATTCACTGATAGAATGGACTCGGCAATGAAGAAGCTGGGAAAATAGTGGGAGGTAAACTTGACGAGTGAGGGCATGCAGGAGCGAACTATCCTCATGCACATTTCTACCAGGCTGATTAAGAAGTAAAAATTGATGGCTAAAAATGGATGAAGCAAATCGCAATATGTACTTACGCGCATCTGATAACAGAAATGGAGTCCAAGCGGAATCAATGGTGGTGAGATGCGTCTTGTAGTAGATACTCAGTGATGATGCTATGTAAGCGCTGTTTGAAGTCAGTTTCTCCTTCAAATATTTCAGGGTATGTGTAGCTCAAAAATATAACTTAAAAATCGTTGAGAGAGGCCTCGTGAACTCACCAAAGTCTCGTATTAAAAACCACAAGAACTCCAATCTTTCTCTATCGACTTACCTTTAGTCCCGAGGCGCCTGAAATTGGTATGATAAATGCATACATATCAAAGATGGAAGTTACCACTGAGAGCGGAATACTAAGTTTAAAACCCGCCATCTCACGATAGTCTTGATATATCTCTAGATGAAACAAGATGGCTGATAGAGAGGTGGCAATGGTTAGGTACGCTGTAACTCGCTTCAGGCATGGGCACCCACACTCTCTACACAGTGTCTGAGCTCCAGGAGTGGTTCTTCTACTGTATGAAAGCTTTATAAAAAGATCACTTGGTGATGGTAATATATATTGCGATATCTAACTATAAAAATTCTACAATTTCTCTAAAAGCTTAGTCTGACTCTGGCTTACTCCCGGTATATCCTACCCCTTGCTCAACATTGATTCGCTCGCTTTTTCCGATATAAAAACGAGGTCTGATCCTTGAAAGTTGTTGCAGTAAAATCACTGTGAGTGTATCTATCCTGCATACTACCCATTTTTAATCCCTGTGCAGGAAACCTTTCGGTAATGTTGGCACCGCATTTCCTTTAGTCGACTCATTCATCCTATTTTCTCCAAGCTTTCAAGCACCTTCTGAATCTCATTTACAGAGCTGGTTATAAATTTAAGTACGACTAAAACTAAATATGACATCTCATGCTTGCAGTCATTTTAAGTGCAACTCCTCTCAAAGCTGCAGCTTCTGCTCGAGTACCGATGGGTTAGAATATATGACGCCTGGTCTCCAGGCTCGTATCGAAAAAAGCATCTTGATAGAAGCTGGCCGTGGATCATCATTGAATGGTAGAATTCTGTACTATAATGGTACGTTCATGATCTTCTACATTCATGCGAGTTCACCACCTCCCCCAATAATTCGTTTCTGCAACATAATCATCTTCCTTCTTTTCATGATTCAAAAAAGCAAACATTATGTATGATCCCAAAAGAACA
This sequence comes from Sclerotinia spermophila, assembly GCA_038090695.1. NCBI lineage: Eukaryota > Fungi > Ascomycota > Leotiomycetes > Helotiales > Sclerotiniaceae > Sclerotinia > Sclerotinia spermophila. Next base: position 8,100 of record JBBMOJ010000508.1, on the reverse strand, counting down.
TAATATTTCCTTGCTCGAGTTTATGGTCCTTGGTTTATCCGCTTTCTGTCTCATGTAGCTCGGTCTAGCATTGAATCACGAATATTCATTCGGTTGCACTGCACTTAAATTTTGTTAACACGGCATCGGGCAGGTTGGAAGTCTGTGAATTTGCGCTCGTTACTCAAGTCCTCGGTCTTCGCAGCGTCGGCTGCTATTTTCTTTGGACAGATAGGTGAGTGAGCATAGTCTTGAAAGTGCCCTTGTTTCGTTTTTTATTGACCTTTGACTTTTCAAGGCCTCGAGCAACATTTTTCTTCGTCACTGATCTAATACGCTCGAGATAGAGAGTTTATTGATAGTACACAGCAATATGTGCCCCAGTTTGTTGCCCCGTAAGCAGGATCTATCTCCTTTCAGAGAGACATGAGCTGACTTCAAAGAACCGTCCAGTTTATCATCACTAGAAATGAGCATGCGAAGCATGTACTACTCCATCGACTGGCCCTTGCAATAGAACAGAAAGAAGAAGGTGAATTGGTTGTATTCTCAGACCTCAAGAAGGGAAGTTGCTCATCTTATCTAGCTAAAATTTCCTGGAACGATGACCGTTGGCCCAGGTACAGAACAGGTCAAGTCTCTCGTGGTCGCTGAAGCCATTATCTCTACATGGCTTAAGATATCAAATGAGTCATTGCTTGTTAGTAATTGCAAAAGAGAATACGATGGGAAATATTATGCTAACTAGCAGACGAAGATCCTCACTTACACGATTGTCCGAGTCTGTGTGCAACTGGATCTTGAATCGCTACGTCGAGAGATTGGAGACCCAAAATTGCGCACCTACGAAGGCCTGAATAAACTACCTTTACTGCATAGGGTTCTGGAAAATTCTTTGGAGAACTATTGTGAGTACGCACTTCCACCAGAACCTTCTTTGTACACTTCTTTTAATTCTAAGATATCCAGACAGGGTAGAGGCTAAACTTGGGGATCCAGCCAACGCTCCTCAAGCATTCTATTCTCATGACCAAATTGGAGACGACGGGTCATCAATGTGGGCTCCTTTTCAATCCCATTGCTTCTTGACACTGACCTGTTCCGCAGTGTAGAAAAAGCTAAAGCTTCCGTACTCCTGGTGTCAAAAATTACGCTTGCTTACCTGCTACCCATTTTGAGCATTCAGATTGATTAGGAGACAACTTCGAGATTCAAAAGCCATGATCAAAGTCTTTTGATGCACCATGTCAGGGTCGCTGTACGTGACCGGAACCATGTGGAGGAGGATTACTTTTAGTCGGAAAAAACTGAATACTCAAAGACTTGAAGCGTTCGGAATAACAGTTTGGAATTTTGCATCCACATATCGAAACATATATGCACCTGTCAGATTAGTTTGATGATCCATATATCTTTGCCCTTCATTTGAAATATCTGTCCTATGGTCGTAGACGCAGTGGAGACTATAACCAACATGAATTGTTGTTGTATTGTGGATCATCGCTTTGTAAATGCTTAGTCTCCCTGAATCTATCCCAGCCTATGTAGGGTTTAGGTTTTATTAAGTCTAAACTTTGCCGAGCCCCCTTGTGGTTCCACAGGCAAGCTGGACTCACTGGAGCAGACCCATTGGTTACCGTTCCAATGGCCTGAACGCAGCAACTTATTAAGTACCGCCTTTTCCTAAAGTGATTTGATTAATTTTCATGCTTAAGCGAGGCAGGTGTGTCTCTAAACCCCTCTCATAGTATAATTTGATGACTATTTATGGCATGTTTTGTATGCCATACTAAACACTGGTAACACCAGTCGACCTCTAGTCAAATACCAACCCGCATTCGCCTCTCTTTTTCATCGCATGCAATCTTACCTTTGCTTAGTTCTTTTACATTCCGCATTTTCTTTTTGTCACAGGAATCTTTCACTGCCACTACCACTACCCTTGCCAACAACACCAACACGTGGCACACCATTATGCAGAGTGAGCCATTAGGTCATGCTCTGGTCATAGGAGGGTGTGGATTTATGGGACACCATCTTGTCAAAGCCCTTTTGGATGATCCAAACGTAGAACAGGTTTCCGTGTTTAGCCGGAGTCCACGCGAGAATCTTTACCCCGAAGCGTCATACTTTGCCGGCGATATTACTTCTGTTGAAGAAGTTACCACGTTGCTCAAGGAAATCCAACCCCGCATCATCTTTCATACCGCTTCTCCCGATCCATACCAAGACCCTCCCAACCATCTTAATTTTCAAAAGGTGAATGTGGAGGGCACTAAGAACTTGCTTTCATGCGCCTCTTCCGCGCCTTCTGTTGTAGCTCTTGTTTATACCTCTTCGTTGACCATCTACAAGTACGATGCCAATGGGGAAATCTTCAACGCGGATGAATCTCATCCAGTGCTCAACGGCCCAGTTACCAAACACAATCCCTATCCCGAGAGTAAAGCTCTTGCAGACGCACTGGTGTTAGCATCCAATAATCCTCCTTCTGAAGCATGCCATCTTTCTAGAGAGTGCGGCCACAATCATCTTCGCACTGCATGCATTCGGATCCCAGGTATCTACGGCGAAGGAGACGAGAACATGACAATTCTTGGCCTACAATTGGCGCTCTATGGGCTATCTTTTGTGCAATTGGGTGATAATACAACTCTATTTGACCCGATTTATGTTACCAATGCGGTGTTTGGTCATGTACTGGCAGCAAAGGCCCTCTTGATGGAGGCAAAGATGGATGAAACGCGCTCCAAGGCTGGGGATGAAGGTATTGAGGGAATGCCTTCCGAATTTCGGATTTCCGGCGAAGCATTCAATATTACAGATGATCTCCCCTCCCCATTCTGGTTTTACATGCGCAAATTCTATGCAGCAGCGGGGCACAATCCAACAACAATCTGGGTCATTCCCACATGGATATTGTTCGTGCTGGCTTGGTTCACTGAGTACTGGTTCTGGATTGTGTATCAGGGGAAGAAGAGGCCCAAGATCTTGATTCGTTCAAAACTGGAGCATCTTTGCATGACTAGAACTTATCAAGTGAAAAAGGCGAAGCAGAGACTTGGTTGGTATGCTTCTGTGGGTATCGACGAGGCTGCGAAAAATAGCATGAACTGGGGGCTTGCAAAACTGGGGGTTGACTTGCAGAATGTGGATGTTGTTGGGGAGGCTCAGAATGGGCGGACGAAGGCTGCTTAGGGGAGAAGGATGTTGCAATTACGAATTTTCAGAAAGATAGGTTGTACTGTAGTGAGATTTAATGGGAGCTAAGAGGTTGGTGGTTTTTGTATCTTTTCGTTAATTTACTAGCACATTACTACGGACTTATATGCTCTTCCATCCTTTCAATACACGAAGCCATTCTTGGTATTACTCCAACTATATTTACGTGACAGGCGCCTATATCTACAATTGACAGATTATTTTATCACATCTTTAGTCGGCGGAAATTCTCCTGTTTTGTGTCTTGCAATAAATTTTCAAGTATTTATTTAAAGTGTGAAAGACCAATCACCACCAGTCCATCCCCGTCTGGGCTTAAAGTCCACCATTACTTCCTTCATTGGAGGATTGATGATTAGAGATAAATTACTACTATCTGCTCCCGGATGCACCCATACTCCACCAACAGGCTCGACATCGTACCGCAGAACCAGCATCGCGCACAGAAACGATATTTCATTCATGGCATAAAACCTCCCTGGACATAAATTCATACCACCACCAAAGCCTCGAAACGCACCTGGGAGATAAGGCTTACTTTTCATGAAACAGTGCGCATCGAATCGGTCAACACCCGATCCCCATGATGATTCATCGAAGTGGTAAGCTCGATTCGGCATAAAGATGAATGAATCTTTCTTCAAGAGATATTTATCGTCAAGCATGGTTTCTTCAAGCACGATCCGGGTTCCGGTGCCATCTGCATAATGTCGCAGCGATTCGTGCAGAATGGATTTGATGATAGGAACATCCCTAATCTTGCTAATATCAATTTCACGCGAAATACGGCCGTCCCTCTTCACCGTCTTAACAAACGGTTCCACTGCATTTCGTACCTCTTCCACAAGCTTGGGATCTGAGAGAATATGCAAGGCAGTCCAGAATGTCGTGGGAGTTGTGTTGGCTAATATGGCATGCCCGCTAACAGCGTCAATACGGGCTCTATCAAGTAGTGATAGTCCAGAAGTGGTAGCAACTTTATCCTGAGATTGGACAATGTGAGACGCTGTTTTAGGACCATCATCCGCATAATATTTGAGAAATGCATCAACCATCTTTTCGCGACCTTGGTATGCTTTTCGACATGTGATTTTTGGGAAGGGAAAGGAAATGAGTCCAACGGCATTGTCCTCGAAGTCTCTGCGATGAATTAGTACATCGACTTTTGGACTTTGGCATTGATGAATTACTTGAACGCTTGTGATACTTCCAGGTCCTTGTATGGATTCTTAGCGCCATAGAAACTACTCGTTACAGAGTCCATCATTGTGTCAACAATCCATTTATTGAGATCAACCCTAGATATTTCCTCTAGTTTCGAAATAGTACGTGCAAGCTTTTGAGTACCAACCCTAGTGATGTTTAACAGATGTTCACCCGGTTTCATCTCTTGATGTTGAAGCACCATGCCTGACTTAAAGAAGCTTGTTCCCTCTTCTTCGCCGTTCACATTATGCGTGACTATGTTTGCTGCATGAGGGCCCAACCCCGCCATGCCCACGGTGAAGGTTGCTTCGACATGCCAGAATCAGAGCTGTTTGGATTGTCGTTGGACGGCGAGAACAAGTTCGGGTGAGTTGATAATGTAGACTCGACCACCGGGCATACCAGGTATAGCGAGGCCAAATATACGCAGTTTGTACTTTTCACTGGAATAGCGAATGAGTTAGTCTAAAATCTTTGAAAATGTGCTTCCCAAATGAAAATGATGAAGAGGATGCAAACCTAAGCGCGATGTAGTACCCGTACTTCTCCCGAAGTAATCCCACAGCATGTCCAATAATTGGAATTTTTGGATGAATGTATGGCGGCTCATTGGAAACATACAATACCACGCCACGAGTGTGCATTTGATACCTATCCTCATCCCCAGATTAAATTTATAGCGACACACCATAGACAAGGCACCCAAGCAAAGGATAACATTAAATTCAAATCCGTTACCGACAGATTGGTAACCTAGCAGATGCATGTCTTTCCCGCGGTGTTCAATCATGTGCTTTAATATAGCAGAGACACGTAATACAATACATCGCTTAATACAACCAATCAGAATGCGGGAGGCACCGAAGTGGGTAATGACAAGGTTAAGGGGCGTGGGTGCAAGTTGGTTGCTGAGCCGCCTGAGCGCATACACGAAGGCATTTTGACACTACCAATAAAGAGTTTCAATATTGTCTTCTTACTTGTATCAACTATGGTAAATTGGATTTGTTGTATGGTATCAGCCCTTGTCCTGTCTTCGTCGAAACCTTGTATCCATTAGCGAGATAACGCAGCTTGTCGAATTAGTCGTCAAACCGCATGATTCCCAGCCAGGCAGAACCAAACCTTACCCATATTCCATTCTGGGTTTTTGGGACCTTGGCTCTGATTTTGTTATTTTTGCTCGTTGTTGTTTCAATAATGAGGAAGAAGCCGTTGGGCCAAAAGGATCTTCTGCGGAACCTCCAAGTGTTCATACCACCGTACCTTGTATAGGTATATAGGTTATATGGGGCTATAAGATTCGAGACAAGATACTTAGAGGTTGAAGTGATTCATACACCTATATATATTGTAGATGTACTAGCGCACAAATAGTTTTAGAGCCTTCTTTTAGTGAAAAAAGAAATAAGAAAACTAATTTGAATCATACAATTACTCTTATATATCTATATCATTATATATTTATTATACAACTATATGATTTGATCCTACTATAGAAAAAAAAATATCTTTTCATAAAAACCTCGGTACAATGATTCTCTCGTAGGCTCTAAAATATATCTACTGGTCTCAAAATCGTAACTACTTTAATTTAACAGCTCTATAAAGCCACCACCAAATTTTCACAATACACATCTTCAACAGTAATATCCGTATAACCAAAAACTTAAACATTTCATTACTGCGACCAGAAATTCAAATCTGTGCTCGTGTAAACTTATATCATTTCCATTCATGAATGGAATTACCTGACTCCAAGTCGATACGTCTAGTGATAACGATTCTAGTTCTCATTTCATATTGAATTCACGAATGGAAGCACCATATTATTCTTTTAGTCAAACAGTAAACTTGGGAAGATATACTAAGGAGCCGAGTATTAAGAGATAGTATCACGAACTACTTAATTAGATATACTAAAGCCCCTTCACATCAAATCAAATTAATCTTTAGGAATAGATCAAACTTAAAACTACTTTAATAAACAACAATAATATTCAAAAATCTTATAAATACTTTACAAATAGATTTCTAATTTATTCCAAATCTCTAATAGACTAATACCTCTATAATAATTCTATAAATTCTTCATTAAACCTTTCTTATACTTCTATTATAAACTATAGCTATATAAACTTCTATCTCCAATCTAATACCAAAATATAGAATTCAAAATAAATAAATATAATCCTAATAGATTCGTTAATAGTAAAACTAAGAAAAGTATCACTTTTATATTCCTCACTTTTGGAACTCGTATAAATCTCTATCCCTAGAAATATAGTACTATTATAGATTTTTCGATAGTATTACTTCGAATTCTCCTTATAGAGAAGTTTAAGGTGAGTTCTATAATTAAACTATAAATCCAATACCCAAAATATCACGATTATATACTAGAGCTTATTATAGAGGTCAAATAACTAGAATAAGAAAGCTAAAGAGGAAAGAGATCCTTAAGGGATCTCTTTATCTCTTATAAGATAGAATATCGCTTAGTTTAAGCTAGTCTTAAATTAAGATAAGTGTAATGAGATATTATTTATTTATTTATTTATTTATATTATTTAACGTCTACTCTAAACCTCCCTAGGGGTATCCGGACGTGCTAAGAAGTGGTGATCCTTATATAGTACAAGTGTTATAATCACTTAAAGCAATTTATTATCTAAACTAAAAGCTATTTGCTTTTTCTATAGATACAAAACTCCTTTTATAGATGAAGAGGATTATCTAAACTTCTATATCTCAAATTAAGCTTTTCTTTCAATTTAATAAAAAAGATCTCTAAAAACTATTTATTTCTATAAAAAATAACTAATTGATTTAAGTATATAATTAATCGCTATTTGTTAGAGTTAAGCTCTAGGGGTAGGGAGTGTATAAGGATTACTAAGATCGAAGGTATATAGAAAAAAGGAGAGTTGAGATAGGAGAAAAAGGCTGAGCTCTGAGTTAAAAGAATATACTTAGATGTAATATAGTAGTACTTGTTCTATTCAAAGCTGGGACAGATTCGGGTATAGAATTCTAAGAATGTAATCAAATTAATGAGATTGTTTAGTTTATATAAAAGCTTCTTAATATATACTATTATATACTCCTTTGAGTTTATATATAGAGGAGCTAGTAATTAGTCGGCTCTCTTTTGATTATTAATTGGATATTGGAAAAAGTGAAGAAAGGCTTTTAATATACTATATAAATATTCCATCTTATTGGATTAGTAATTGAGCTAGGGATAGTATACTGCGAAGTCATTATGGTCAATTTTCATTACAAGGAGCTTATATAGTGTGCCCCTAGGGATCCCTAATTCTCTAGGCTCTCTTATACGATAGCTCGGTTGCTATACTCTGTATATAGGGGAGGCTGTAGTGAGTACACTCGAGATATTATATAAGCATATGATATTCGTTATATAAAAGATCTCTAGAAAATATCTTCCACTATATATACTATTACTATTATCATCAAATAAAAACATCTCAATAAATCTATAATTAAAAACTAGTATTAATATAATTATATTATAGAGAATAGTTATATTACTAGTTATTTTAAGGGCTAGAGAAAAGAGATTATAGAGATATATATTACGGGAGCTGCCTCTAGGGTCACATGGAAATGTCTAGAGATCTGTTACGGGAGCTGCCTCTAGGGTCACGTGGAAGTGTCTAGAGATCTCTC